>CAKMRK010001400.1:0-31497 GCA_928213465.1 Penicillium sclerotigenum | reverse complement strand
TCACTTGCATATTGACATCTGCACCAGCTGTAAGGAGAGCCTTTATATTCCCAGTAGTCCCCGCTGTAGCAGCAGCCACAAGGGCGCTGCCATGCTCTCCATGAATCACTTGCATATTGACATCGGCACCAGCGGCAAGGCTATCTTTTATATTTTCGATGTACCCCTTTCTAGCAGCCGTCGTTGCCTGCGGGAATAGCTGGCCCTGATAGACAGTAGCATCCTGGGACTGCTGGTTCAAGGTATTAAGGGCAACCTCGGCGGCGTCCTCTTTGGCATTGTTGATAAACTGACCGTCATACCAGTAACGAGCAGCGATATTCTGGCCCTGGATGGTGACGGAGCTGGACCAAGCAGTACGACCTCCTGTAATTCCAGGATAAAAGTAATTAGCACTCTGCTTGTTAAAGACTCAGAAACTAAAAGTCGGTGTATAAATGAAGAGTGGGGGAGCACTTTTCCCTATCTTTTTCTATAGGACTCTACTCCTTCCCACAATATCCACGCAAGAGATATATAGCGGTGGATAGAGGCACTGTGTGTGTGTGTATTGGACCGGGGAATAAGAGGGGAAGCAAAATAATCTCCTCCAACATGGAAAGACAGCAGATAGGGACTAAGCGGGAGGGGGAGTATTGGAAATCAGGGAGTACCTCGCCGATCGGAGACAATGTTAAAGACAGGAGGAGACCGCTTGGTGCGTTTACAATAATCTACAGATGGTTAGTCAGGTATTCTTGTTATTTGGGGAGAATTTGGGGCTGCTAATGCTTGTATACTAACTTACCCTGGAGCTGGTCCTGCCAGCTGGCCTGGCTGCCAACACTCTCCCCTTTGGGACTTGTATGATACGAAATTGTTGCGTCGTAGGAGGGCGGGGTAGAGGGGAGGCTGCTAGCACTCTTTCCTTTGGGACTTGTACGATACGACATTGTTGTGTCGTATGGTGGAGGGGTAGCGAGAGGCTGCTAGGCTTTGCTATATTTGAGGTGGTATGTAGTGGGATTGAAGGTGGGGAGTATAACTAGGATGATGACTAGCGTTAAAGCGAAAGCCACTGAGGCTAACTCTGCATTACCCACATACAATTTCTCATTTAGAATAGAACTATAGGCCTACACCACCTCCTTCATAGATTAATCACGAACGTAAAACTGGGAGAGACTTGTGTATATGCTGAAGAGGGGAACGCTCTAGGCTGTATGCTCTCTGGTATACGGGTCGATTCAGCAGCTGTAACCCAGTTTCGTACCGTCCACAGCCTGCATAGCGAGCCAGGACAGCAGTCCAAGAAGTCGAGTGTAGGAGTGTGTATTGTTAATCTGTAAACTATCTTCTACTTGTAACCTCCGAAACACTAAATCTTACATAACGCCCGCTTGCATAAATAAATAGAAGGCGCGGTAGCATAGTAGCGAGGACCATGGTCCACACTACAATGGATAATTTAGCCCCCACGTGGGTTTCCATCAGGTATTCTGGCGAATGTATTGCCACTCGTTCGATGCTTGGCCGTTTATGACCAGCTTGCTAAAAATGTAGTGCGCTGCACTCGAGAGGGTAAGCGCAACGGTGAGCGTAACGGCAACAGGCAGCTTCATCTTCCTGTAAAGAAGAGACAAGAAGTAAATCGGCAAGGAACAAAACTAATGGGTAAAGATTGACAAGCTGCCACAGGTAGTACCGAAAGATTGAATGATAATGAATTTCTGATCAAAGACAGGCCAGCAAGCGTCTTCTTCTGTCAGAGAGTCTGCCATGTTCAATGGCTTAACGCCCACCCCATAGGTACTGGGAAGCCGCTGGGTTCCTGTACCGTACGGCGAAGAAATTTCCGTTGGCTCGAGCAGGAACAGTCTCTGTTCAACGAAAGAGCGACCCAGGCTGACCTGCACCCTGGTCTTTGGTCCCTCAAATGCAGTCAGCTTTTGACCCATGGCATGCAACAGCCAATTCCCAATCATGGGAGGATGAATTCTCGAGGAAGTGTATACCGAGTTAATATGTAATTGTGCAGATCTTCCTCCCGGTCGAGACATGTCTTACATTGTCCTTATTGTCCTATTGGATGAATTATTCCCTGAAAAGTAACGATGCGGAGAATGCGGCCGCAGGGGACGCGGGAGGCAGCTGAGCCCAAGTCTCCACAATTAGCGTTAACCAGGAACCAGGAAGGGATTCAGGTAAATCCGTCTGTCAACGTCTATAACCAAGAGGCGTTTCTCCAGTTCCTTGGGCTCTTCAAGCGATTTGGACCGTTCATACTATCTGTTCCATTCTATTGTTGCTTTGTGTTAATACGTATGAACTTTCCTTTCTCTTTTCTCTGACTACTAGAAGTTATATCGTAGCTGCTATCTCACTGTGAGCTTTTGGCCGAAGCTCCACCTTGTAGATGACCTATCGCTCATATAATTCATGTATTTCAAACGCTAGTTCCATAGGCTATCACGGTCCTGGAGAGTGAGTAATGTCTCTGGTTGCCAATTGATTAAAATTGCGATCTAGAATTCAAGGACACTGATGCCAGAGCCATTCAAGCTCAGTTATTTTGAAACCCTGAATATCTGGGCGCCTGGACAGAGGAGCCTAGCTAGCTAGGAGCGTCCCTTGGCATGTTTCTGGTAAAGTGTGTCGAGGCAAGGTCTTGAACACCGAATGCAAGACCTGTCCGAGTCAAACGAGAGAGAGGGCTTTCCAAACCTATATAAGGATGAGAAACTCGCATCCCAACAACCGCCCTATCCCTCTCTTCCATTGAGTTCCGTCAAGCTATTCTTGCCGTTCGGGCTGGTTCCGGTCTATTCATTCACTACATCAAAACGCGCTTTTCACTCGTTTCACTTTACCCTTCCAATATGAAGCTTTCCCTCCTGGCTACCGTGGCCCTCGTTCCCTTTGTTTCCGCTCACTACTTCTTTGATGTGCTCATCATTGATGGCAAGGAGACTGGAAGCAACGAGTTTGTTCGTTCCAACACCCGCCAGGCCAAGTACAATCCGACCAAGTGGGAAAACATTCACGATGATATGACACCCGATCAGCCCGACTTCCGCTGCAACAAGGGTGCCTTCAGCTTTGCTGGCGAAACCAGCACCGCAGAGGTCCAGGCAGGCACCAAACTTGCCATGAAGCTCGCTGTCGGTGCCAACTTCCAGCACCCGGGCCCAGCCTTGGTGTACATGTCCAAGGCTCCCACCACTGCTAACACGTATGAGGGTGATGGTGACTGGTTCAAGATCCACGAGGAGAGTGTTTGCGATAAGAATGCTGATTTTACCGGCGCTGCTTGGTGTACTTGGAAGAAGGATCGCATTGAATTTACTATTCCGGCTGATCTTCCTGACGGGGAATATCTTATTCGGCTCGAGCATATTGGTATTGTTTCTTTTGCACGCTGGACTGAAGTTGTGTTACTAATTCCGAAAATAGGTGTCCATGGAGCTCATGTTGGCCAAGCCGAATTCTACAACACGTACGTTCACCTTTCCCACGTCCGAAACTACTCCAGGGCAGATACTAACAACGTCTCAGTTGCGCTCAAGTCAAAGTTGTCGGTGGCGGCACTGGAATTCCTGGACCCGCAGTGAAGTTCCCCGGCGCATATAAGAAGGGCGACCCCTCCTTCAACTTCAGTATCTATTGTGGCTACAAAGATTATCCCATGCCTGGCCCTGCTGTTTGGACTGGTGGCTCCAGCTCCGGCTCCAGCTCCGGCTCCAGCTCCGGCTCCAGCTCCGGCTCCGTCACCGTTGCGAATAAGACAGTCTCTACTCCTTCCTCTCAAGAAGTTACCGGTCCCTGCAACGGCGGCTTCCGCCGTGAGCATGCTCGCGGCTTCAAGCACTGAGGTTGGACCATGCCCCGCCCCATCGTGATCCGCTTTATTTTGTTACTTTCGGGGCGCTGGATTGCTTGGAAGGACTTACCAGTCTTTCCATTCTACTCCTCTCAGGGGCTGCATCGTTAGAAACCGTTTGGAAGGTGGCTTTACACACCTAAACCGTACCCTCATTTTGACTTGTTGAGTCTTCATTTTTCTCCGTCTAATTCACTTGGATTATAGATGGCATCCATCGGTTATTTTGTAACCTATCTAGTAAAGATTCCAAACATTGGTCTGATTCTCAAAAGTACACGGGTTAAACTGTAGATATGAGCGTTCCCAAAATTATGTGTGATATTCTAAACAGCGGTAAAAACACCGATGATTGCAAAGACTGCATTCTGTAGTCGACGGGAAGTTTATTAAGCCAAAAGAAAGCTGGAGCACTTTGGTAGCGGAATGGGGGAGGAATTGTCAGGTAGACCTTGTCAAGGTCTACTACAGTACCACTGCGACTGTGACTGGCGTCAGAGGCACCGTCCTCTTTGGCGGTCTTAGCACGAACGAGTACACTAGGGACCTGTATACGATGGCCATACCGGCCCTTGACGGAATGCATTATCTTCCCTTGGTTGACAGCGATCTTAGTTGTAGCTATTTCTAGTGCCTCACTAAATATATAGTTGGACTACTAAAATGCAGCTCGAGACACTAGCAGTTGCTTCAACTAGCAGCCCTAGTAGGGTCATAGCCCAGCTAATTGGAGCTAAAATATTGTTTGTTGTTTGCAATATGATACAATGGAATAGAAATCTGGGTTGAAGATTCTTGCGAATCAAAAAGAAAAGAAAAATCCCACCGATATATAGATCATGCAAACAGAGCAAACATAGCTACACTTCCACGGTGGTTTGTTCTCCACATTGTGCAAGCAAGTCGAAAGGACACGAAATTCTTAATGTAATCGCCACCTGTTGACTCACAGCATTGGAGCCTAATCACTAAAAATTCACGCAAGTCACATCGTGCTTACCACTAACCACAACCTCAGATCAAAACCTCAACCAATACTCCTCCAGGCACAGACCACAGACCACAGACTACGAACCTAAGAGCTGGACAGCTCTCAACCAACCGACCATGCACAGTCTCCTCAAACTGGCACTCACAGCCCTTCTCTTCATCCCACCAGTAACATGCATGTCAAACCCCAAACGTCCAGGCAAAGACGCCATCCTGCTATCAAACGTTCAAACCCTTACACTCCGCGCACACCGCATGACAAGCTCACGACGCATCTCACCAATCCCACAACTCAGCTGCGCAGGGCCCTCAAAACAAATATGTAACCTCTACCAACCAGAAGTAATGCGCTGCACAAACCAAGGCTACGACTACGACATCGAAGACGTGCAGTGGACATGCACCGCAGACCTGCCAGTGGAGTTCAAGCTCGGCGCAACAGATGTCATCTGCGAGGGATACCGGAATGCCGATGATCAGTGGGTGTTGAAGGGGAGTTGTGGTGTTGAGTACCGGCTACTCTTGACCGAGGCTGGGGAGAAGAGGTTTGGGAAGAAAGGTGGTGATGCGGAGTGGGATCGGACGGACAGGACCGGGTCCGGAAATGGGGTTCAGAAGTTCATGGCTGCGCTTGGGGACTTGATTTTCTTTGGGTTCATTGCTGCTGTTTTCATTATGATCTTCGGGCCTATGTTGGCGCAATGTTTCGGGCGGGGGCGGGGTAGGGGTGCGCGTCCGGCTCCGGGGTGGGGAGGAGGAGGAGGAGGTGGTGGTGGCGGCGGTGGAAATGATCCTCCACCTCCGTACAGCAGTTTCGACCCTCATAAATCCGCTGATCGTCAGCAGGGCTGGACGCCTGGTTTCTGGACTGGTGCTCTAGGCGGTGCTGCAGCTGGTTATCACATGGGGAGACGGGCTGATAGTGGATCGCGCGGCGGAATGCCAATGGGCAGATCTGGTGGATATGACCCAGGTGAAGGCAGCTCGCGCTCGCGCTCGCCGCCGCAGTTTTCATCTACGACTGCTAGTACTGGGTTCGGATCGACGAGACGTAGGTGACCTCATGCCTGTCATTTCCTACCGACTTGAGGGAAAAGATATACCAAAAGATAGTTAAAAATGTGCTTGAGAGGGATAAAGGAAGCGACACGCCGTTAACCTGCGGCTTTAGCTTCTTATGGCTACTAATGAAACCGGTACATATCCAATGGAGAAATGTAATGAAGTAACAAATCAATTAGCTAATCGAATAGCCCGAAACTCCTGGCTTGATCGATGTGTATCCTATAATCTCACACTTAAAACGCCGTAACCTGTAATCTTCGCTTCATAAGATGTCCATTAGAATCCCCGACTTAAGCCATGGGAAAGTCATCGATCGATCCTAGAACCTCTTCTGTTCCGCCTCCCTGACTCTTCAAACCCATCTTCTTGCGCGACTTCTTGACAACCGTCTGGTCGGTCTTGTCGTCCTTGGCATCACCACCAGTTGGGTTGCGCAGCATTTCTTCATGCAACTCCTTCTCCTTAGCGTGCTGGTCCTCGATCCGCTTCTTTTCATCGTCAAGTTCTTGCTGAACAATCTTGGGATCATCGTAGACAGTGTTCGTCATCTCTGAGTAGGTTGCAATGTCTATGCTCTCAGACGGGCCCATCAAGGTGTCCTTGATTCGTTGTGGATCACGGCGCTCTTCATTGTTGAACTTCAACTTGATTTGACGACGAGATCGGCCCGGGAACATTTTGCTGATAACCATGAAATCGGTACCAAATATGCGGAGTCCGCGATAAAACAAATCCGTCATCTCTTCGTCCCAGGTTTCGGTTTTCGTACGCTTTCCGTACGAGGCCTGATTGATCTTCCGAGTGAGCGAGCTTTCCACCACATCTTCGAGGTCGCCGGCGGCTCGGGCTGCATCCGCGTGGCGATCGACCTGCAAGGACGTACTATCCAGCACGATCTCACCGTTAACGATTCGCATAATGGGGCCACTCTGGGGTTTCCAATCGACTGGTTTTTCGGACTGTTCGGCCTCGGTTTGCTTGACAGGCGTTCCTGTTCCTGGACCAGGGGTTCCGCCCTGCTTCTTCCGTTCTTCTTCCGCCTGATCAATCTTGCGTAGCTCTGTCTCGCGTTTGGACTTTCTTCCAGTTCTGAGATCTTTGCAAAGCTCTGACATTTTCACAACATTCGGCAAGATTTCTACTGTCTCTGCGCCTTCCGGGGTGGGTTCGCGCTTCTTGCGGGTACGCTTTGGTTTCTCGCTACCCTCAGGGTCTGAGGTACCGGCCTTTGAGTACTTTCGTTTCTTTGGTTTTGTTGGATCCGGAGTCGAAAGGTTTGATGCACTGGGCGTTGTGCTTGAATCTTCGATAGTAGGCACAATTGACTGGGAGCTTCGACGGCTTGCCGCTGCGGATACGGACTTCTTTCGAGCTGGGACCGCAGGAGCTGTAGTTGATAGAGTCCGAGCGCGTTTTGCTGGTCGACCGTCGATTGGGGCAGTCTGTTCAGTTTCGGGTTGAGATTGGGGTAGAGCTTCATTTGAATCGACAAGGTTTTCTGCGGCCCGCGCTGTTTCAATCCTGGCGTATTCTAAAAGCGCAGTCTCTGCTCCATGATCCTCAGAGGATGGAGGTTGAGCCTCACTAGTCGGGACATTGAAAGGAGATGCGGTGGGTTGAGTGGAAGGAGGAGTAGGCGGAGCGGTCAAGACAGGTGCGGGTTCCAATATAGAGGTAGAGGCATTGCGTTTCTGTGGGAGAGGGATTGCAGCCGGCCTTGGGATCGGAGTCGGCTTTGCGATTGGAGTCGGCTTTGCGATTGGAGTCGGCTTTGCGATTGGAGTCGGCTTTGCGATTGGAGTCGGCTTTGCGATTGGAGTCGGCTTGGGGATCGGAGTCGGCTTGGAAATAGGTGTAGCTGTAGGTGTGGCGATCTGTGTAGTGATGGGAGCAGTGGCAATCGGGGGAGTAACTGCAGTATTCAAAGCAATGGGCGTTTGTTCTGTGGTAGGCGCAGCGACTACGGGTGAAACCTGTGTGACTGTCTGTGGTTCCGGTCCTGTAGCCACAGAAGGCGTCAGAGAAGTTTTCGCTACATCTGTAGCTTTGACTTCCTGAACAGGATCCGCTGGCGACTGCTGAACTACACTAGATCGTCTCGCGGGCGCGGCGACAGCACGGCGGATAGGCGCCTTTGGGGCGAATTTCTTGCCGGTTTTATCTGACAAACATACATTCAGAGATTGTACAGGTAAGCCTCTCAGTCAGATAATACTCACTGATTGCAGAACTGGAGAAGGACTTCATGACTGCCCATTGCTGTAAGGTGTGGATTGATGAAGATCGTAAAAAGTTCCAGGCCGGGGAAGTGGATGAGGATCACGTGATGACACTAGCGGACGCTAAACCTCGTTGAAAATCCTCCTGTCTTCAACTCCTCGATCTCTGCCATCCCACCCCTTCTATTATCTGCTCACCTGCCCTTCCTTTACTTTCACTTCTTTTGTTTTCTTTTACCGGTTATTTCTTCTTCTACCGGACTTTCCTTCGACAGAATTGGACACAGCTTCGAGATCTGCGTCTGGCTGACTGACGGACGGTCCGGTGGTGATAATAGCCCTCTCATGCCAGTCTAGCCACTGATGCCGGCCGTCGAACCCCCCGTCGTGTCTTCAGAACCCGGTCTTGTCAAGATGGAAGACCGGAAGAGGCCCGCTGCGGACAGCAATGACTCGGCTCCGCCGTTGAAGAAACATGCTACCAGCGTTAACGGTAGTAGCAAGCCTCATCCGGATGCCGATATGCCATGGAAAGATGATCTCGAGGTAAATTTGTGCTTTAGTTTTTGTCTAGGATCTGGGGGTTGGCTTTTAGTCCTCTGTTAGGTATATGCTAATCGGGTTTTTTTGCGGTAGCGATTTCAAAAAGAAGCGATTTTGCGCCAAATGCAAGAGTATAAGCGAGAGAAATCCTCACTGGAATCACGTTTGAGTCAGATGTCAAAGGCTGCCACGTTTCACAATGATCATCTCCGTATTATCGATTTGTGGTTCAAACAGGTGAGTTTTCGCTTCTTTGTCCCGGCCTGGCAGGAATTTGGGAGCAGTGACTAATTTCAGAACAGTTGATCGACGAAGTAAAATTACTACTTGGATCATCGCAAACGGATGGCCAAGGTCAGTACCATCCTTCCAGCCCACCTCACATCCACTATTCCAATATTAACAGTATTTGTAGAAAACTCCTTTAAAAGCTCCTTACAGTTTGACGACGTTGAAGAGTTTGAGACACATCTGAAATCGCGATCGGAAGATATTCGCACAATAATTTCTCAAGTTCAGTCTATGTGTCATGATGTCCCTACTGAGATTTCAGAGGTACAGACCCGCCTTGCAAAAAAGTTGGCCGAGGAAAAAGTAACGCTCGCCGCGCTCGAAAAAACCCTAGCCGAAAAACAACAGTTGGAGGAAAGCCTTGAGGAAGCCTCCCTGCGATATCTGGTAGCCGAAAAGAAACTCGATCGTGCGAAGAGTCTGACTGTTGCAAAATTGGAGAAGCAGCAGTCTATGGGTATGCAACGGCCCGGGGAAACGGCACAATCGAAGCGCGAAGAATCGTCCCCCGCAAATGGAGGAACCCCCGCCGGAGACCGCAACCCCGAGTTGGAAGAAGCCAATAATAAGCTCACTGCAATTTCGGAGAAGCAAAAAGAGCAAGTCCGGAAATTGGAAGCTGAAAATGCCAGCCTGCTAGGCCAAATTACCGAAATCAAGATCAAGGTTGGACTCACCCCGTCGTCACATTATTTCTGTCGCTCACATCGGGATCCCAGAGTTCAAAGTTCACCGATGACGATTACGCCCACACGGATTTGTTTAAACACCTTCGATCACAATACGATGATGTAGTTAAGCGAATCAATCACCTGGAAGCGACAAATGTTCAACTTCGTGAGGAAGCAGAGAAATACCGCTCGGAAAGAACTGCATACAAGATCCAGGTGGAAGACGAAACACGAAGTACGATTGCCGAGAGAGAAGCTCAGTTGATGAGGGCTGAAACGGACCTTGCCCGGATACGAAACGCCCGCGACGAACTTCTGGCCGATCAGCAGATGCGGAAGGCCACGCAAGACCAGAAGAAGACTTCCAGTCTGAAATTGCAAGAATTGGCAGATGCTAGAGAGGCTCGAATCACGGCCCTAGAGTCAGAGAGTCAAAGGTTGCGACTGCAAATTGAGAGCTCCAAGTCCGACGACAACATCAACGATATGCCGCTGGAAGAGCTTCGCGCCAAGTACACCAGCCTGGAACGCCAGTACTCCATGCTCAACACCGAGTTAACCTCGATGCAGACGGCCTACACCAAGTTTGCTACTCTTGCATCGCAGAAAGTTACCGAATTTGGGGCTATGGAAGAGAAAGTTGCACGGCTGATGGCGGAGAAGTCTAAAGCAGATCAGAAGTTCTTTGCTGCAATGAAAAGCAAAGAAGCACGTGACGTCGAAGTCCGTACGCTCAGAATGCAAAACTCGAAGACGTCAGATATTGTGGCCCAGCTGAAGGAGTCCGAAGCAACCACTCGGTCATTGGTGTCCAACATGGACAAGCAAGCCAGTGAGACTAAGGAAGCACTCAATGCAGCCCTGACTAAACACCGTGCCACTCAGCAGCAATTGACGGAGAACAATATTCTCATGGAAGGCTTGAAACAGCAGATTACCGAGCTCAAGGGTCTTTCGGTATCCAAGGACTCAACATTGGGAAGCACAACTTCTGCTTTGCGGCAAGCTGAGACAGAGGTCGCCGGCTTGAAACAGTCGCTCTCGGATACCAAGAAGAGTCTGGACAACTGGAAGAACAAGAGTCTTGGCAATTCGTCCTCGGAATATGAGATGTTGCGGGTATGTTGAATTCCCATATTTGTTAACAAACTAAAGCTAACCTCATTTAGACACTTGCATTGTGCACGGTGTGTCGTCGCAATTTCAAAAACACGGCGATAAAAACATGCGGCCATGTATTCTGCAAAGATTGCGTCGAAGAGCGTCTCACGTCTCGCTCCCGCAAGTGCCCTAACTGCGGCAAATCCTTCGGAAGCAATGACCACATGCATATTACGCTCTGATCGACCTTCAAATATCCTGTATTATATCTTCCTTTCGATGCTTTCCTCTTTACGTCTATCTACTTTTAGTGTGTCACATCCGGACAGGTTCATGGTGTGGTGTTTTTTGTGTGGTTTAGCAGGTCTGGTTTGGGCCGGCGTTTGACGAGTTATGCACGCTTAGCCCTAATTCGGGTCATGTTTTATTTTTCTCTCTTCTTTTCTCTTTTCTTCCATTACAAACCAAAGGAATGGTGGGTTTCATCAGGCGCAAGGCGTCGTTCTTCAACTCTCTGGACGAGAGGCCGGTGCACACTGATTTTCCTCAGAGGCCGAGCTATTCTAGATTTCTGTGTCGTGTAGGACTACCGTGTACGGAGCAAAAAAAAAAAAACAAAAGTACAAATGAATATGATGAATGCAACGTGAGGACCCTATGACTTCATTGTCTTCCATTATATAAAGTTCTTGATTCTTAATTCTTAGTTCGTAACATCCTCATATTCTCATGAGTTAAAGATCCGACTATACAACAATTCATGTCTCCCAACCCAAAGATCCAGCGCAGGGACAACCTGTCCAGCCTGCTCAACAGGCGTATTCCACTCCCGCGCAATGCGCTTCATCATCAGGTCCTGCAGCGCCTGACTAGCCAACACATTCTGCGCCTGGTAAGGGCCCATGACACCCGCTCTAACAGCCGCACTAAGCACAGCCTTGGCATGATTCATAACAAAGACATACGCCGTCTGCTGCAAGTCCAGACCCATAGCCCGACAGACCACACCCCATAGCGGGGCAAAGTGGCCCTTAGGTCCAAGATCCTCGTCCTCCTCGAGACAAGACTTCAACGCATCGGACAAATCATCAATGGCAAGGACCGCTGCCGCGGTTTCCCCCAAGGCTGGGTTCTCGGGCGCCGCGAAGCTGACTCTGAATGCACGCTCCCAGACGCTGATTAGCGCGCGGCCTTGCGCAATGCTTGCGCGCTGCGCGACGATGCACGGTGTTGATGCGTCTAAGTCGTTGTCTAGTGTGTCGAGGGTTGAGGGGTGTCGATGTCCGGCTAGCACGTAGGGGAGGGATGTGCTTGCGATTGAGGCGATGGAGAGTTTGAGGAAGCGGTGGAAGGAGGTTATTGGAGCCGTGCGGGAGGGTTTGTTGTGCGCTAGGTAGGACTCCAGTCCGCTAGAGTAGGCGAAGGATCCTAGTGGAAGAGCGGAGTCCGAGAGGAGCAGGAGGCCGTGAAGAGATGTGGAGGCTGAGGTGATGGGTTTATCATTATTGGTATTATATCGTTCTAGGAAGAAGTAAGATAGAGGCGCAACATTGGAGGTATAAATTTTCCTACCTTTGACGGCCCATGAGGAGGGTGGGCTGGGGTATTCAGAGGCTGCTAGCTGCGCACGCGCATCTTGCAGTTGCGACTCAAGGAGCGTGACCTCGGCTTCGAGGTCTCTGGTGTTTTTGAGGAGCATAATGTAGTTAAAAAATAGTATGTGGTAAAGATATAATATATGTAGTTTGTATAAAGTACAGAGTTAATTGAAAACTAATGTAGCATCTGGACCTGAGGTCTTATAGAGGCAGCTCCGCCGATCGGCAAAAAAAAAGTGGGCGGAGGCCGCCGCAACCTCCGAGTGCTCCCTATCGGCTTGACTGTTTCACATTATTAACTGTTTCTGGACCTGTTAGATACTTCTTACTATCTTGCCGATCTTTTTTACCCTGTTTTCCCCGCGTCATGAACTAAAGTCATCTCCACAACCATGTCAGGCAAGCGTCTGCTCGACGCCATCCAATTCCTTAATGTGTCCAAAACGGTCGCAGCCAAACATCTGGCCATCCGGCAACGCCAGCTAGATGTCTACACGCGCACATCCTCACTAACTAAGGGCATCAAAGCCCAAACAGAAGGCCTGATCCTGACCGCTCAAGCCGCCGCAGCATTAGCGCGCCGATTTGACGAACCCTCGCCACCACCTTCGCCAAGCCCGGCAGACTTCCCCAACAAGACATCGGCGGATAAGCCGCCCACCAGCACTACAACGTCGCCACACCCCGACCTCGCCCGCAAACTGCAACGTGGGGCCGAAACTCAGATCCCAGCTTCGGCGGCAACACACACCGGCGATGAGAAACCCAGCGCTCTTGATGTGAGTAAGCAGCAAGATGTCTTCTATGAGCCGTCGCTTCGATCGGAGCCGGATCTCTCGAGCCTGCCTAGAGTGAAGGTACCCAAGATTGCAGGCGATGCTCAGATTGGTAGGGATGGGTTGAACGCGGATGTTTTCAACTCGCCTGTTGAATCGGGCAAGCCTGCTCCAGTCGAGCAGGAGCCGTCAGAGGAGACGATTCAAGGTCTTTTCCACAGCCCGAGAGTGTCGCGCATGCTCTCCGGGAAGCCGCCGCCGAAGAGGGACTGGAAGCTGGCCGCGAAGCCTCGGCCGTCAGTCGCGGATGTTGCTAAGCCCGTCTCACCGGCGACTCCAAAGTCTGAGGCTCAGGGGATGGAGGAGCTTGCAGCCAGCGTTGCCGAGGACGTGTTGCCTAGTGTAAACACCGTCGGTGATATCAAGGAGCAACAAGTGTACCAAATGCTGGAATCGCGCGTGCCGTCCTCTCGACTAGGCAGACTGTGGCAGTACGGTGGTCTAGCGACATCAATGGCATTTGGCGCTGTGGGGGAAAGTCTACGGCGCGCAACTGGCAGCCCGGACAATGGTTCGATTATGTTCAGTGCTGGTAACATGGAACGAATGGTAGCCAAGCTGTCAAAAATGCGCGGCGCAGCTCTCAAGTTGGGACAGATGCTGAGCATCCAAGGTACATTGCATCATCCAGCTCACTGTTATCTCCTCATGCTGATTTCTCAAGACTCCAACATGCTCCCCGAACAAATCCAGCAAGTCCTCCAACGCGTGCAAGACCGCGCAGACTACATGCCCGCCTGGCAGCGCGACAAAGTCCTCGCTGATAATCTCGGACCCAACTGGCGCGACCTCTACACCTCCTTCAACGAGATCCCCATGGCGGCAGCCTCAATCGGCCAAGTGCACTCAGCCGTCCTAAAAAGTACCGGCCAACCCGTCGCCGTGAAAATTCAATACCCAGGCGTCGCCGACTCAATCGACAGCGACCTAAACAACCTCTCCATTCTCCTAACCGCCTCGCGCCTTCTCCCAAAGGGTCTGTACCTTGACAAAACAATCGCGAACGCTCGCACCGAACTAGCCTGGGAATGCGACTACATCCGCGAAGCCGAAGGCGCCAAGCGCTTCCGCGAGCTCCTCGCCAACGACCCAGCCTTCATCGTTCCCGAGATAATCGCCCATGCCTCAGGCAAACAAGTCCTAACAATGGAAATGCTAGACGGCGTAGCCGTAACCAAAGTAACGGACTTCACACAAACCCAACGTGACTGGATTGGCACACAAATAATGCGGCTCTGCCTCCGCGAGATCACCGAATTCCACTACATGCAAACCGACCCGAACTGGACCAACTTCCTGTACAATGCCTCGACGAACAAACTCGAACTCCTGGACTTTGGCGCCTCCCGCGCCTACCCAGAAGAGTTCATAACCCCCTACGTGCGCACGCTAATTGCTGCATCCCGCAACGACCGCCAAACCTGCCACGACCTCTCCATCAAGCTGGGATACCTGACAGGAATGGAATCGCAGGCGATGGTCGACGCGCATGTGAGCTCGATGACGACGATCGCGGAGCCGTTCATGCTTTCCTCGCCGGATCTGTATGACTTCAGTAACCAGACGATCACTGATCGCGTGCGCGCGTTTATTCCGATTATGATTCGGGAGAGACTAGCGCCACCGCCTGAGGAGACGTACTCGCTGCATCGAAAGTTGAGTGGGGCTTTCTTGCTTTGTGCCAGACTTGGTAGCTCGGTGCCTTGTAAGGCTTTGTTTATTGAGGCTATTGAGGCGGCGAAAAGGAAGGGGCTGAAGGTGGAGTAGAGGAATGTGGATATGGCTATGTACTATTGTAGACTATGTAGACTATGCAAACTGTATACTATCAATCGAACAACCGATGTTTGGATTTAACATGTCAGGTTCAAGGTTGTTGGATTGTAAAATTAAGCTCGCCCTAATTAGTGCCAAGACCGCCTCCCGAGGAATTCCCGGATTTCCGGGCGGCCCAAGCTTCTACGCGGCTCAACAAGGTGGGTTCTGTTTAATATCTCCTGTATAGTCTTTGGTATGTTTAGTCTCCCTAGCTCTAGGTATTCAACTATATACAACATATAGTCTAGGTCTGGGAGCTAAAAAGATGGGTTTTGAAAATTGTTTTAATATTATATATAAGGTGGTGCTGACATGGTCTTCCATGGGAGGCTACGTAGAAACAAAGAGACCTGAATTACGCCCTTTTTGCAAAATGCAATGAAACCCATTGACATGATAAACAATTTCTAAGAACTCATGTAATTCATTTGGAGCCATAGTTATTACAAAACCTTTAAGCTTAGCAAGGTAGAGAGAGAACACAGAGTCCATTCCAGTTTTCGCTTATAGCATGTTAGCAACACCACCGGCGCTCACTAGTTTATTTGGATTCCCCGACGCTCCATGTGCATCCGAGGAGACAAGAACCATACAGAGTCCGACGGGTCACCCTTCTGTTTCATTACGGATCTGTAATGACGATTCCGTAGAAAAGAAAGATTGTAAGAACGTAGAGCTTCGACCGACCAGTCATTCGCGACAGCGGTTTCAAAAGAAGACTGGGGATTTGTATACGGTATTCCTGTGAGCAAAAAGGGTGGGTCCCAAAATAGCGACATATCGTCTTGCTCGTCCCATTGGGGATCACCTGGGCTTAGACCTGGACCTAAGTTGATCCACCTCGTAATAACCAGAGCTAGATCGTCTTGACCACATTCAACAAGTTGAGCCTCATAATCTGTATTGCACGCTTTGCAAGTCATGGCAATATGATAATGTTCCGGTTCCTTCCCGGCCGTATAATACAGGACCATCCGTCTAATCGAGTTGATCAACTCGGACGTGTGTATGCAGACCAAATCAGGTCCTTGGGAGCCAAATGATGTTCCACCATATAGAAGTAGTTGGAGCTGGTTGTGGGCAACTGACATGATCTCTTGAATCCGTAGGCATAGGTTAGGAGCCTCAAACTGAGTCGATGCTCCCAGGTGTTGTTCTGAATATTGTGTTTCTTCCGAGAATTGCGGTGGGTTTGGAGGTTCCAATGATCCTTGGCATGTCGACAAGTCTGAGAGTGTGGATGACGACGAAAGCTTTTCTCCACTAGGACATATTTGCGCTTCAATTGAGAATAATGTGACTAATTTTTGATATTCTTGCACCTCGGTATATGATAGCGAGTTGGTGGAAATACCGAAGTCCGGACCGTGGTAGAACCGTCTCATAGCGAGTTGAACGTAGAGGAAGTAGAAAAGGTACTCGGTATGAAAATAAGTACGTATCGCTACAGCAGGCTTATCCTTATTCGCACAACGAATGGCATTGACCAATCCATATGGCGAATCCAAGATCTCAGAGCATTGTGACCCGTCAAATTTATGCAGAAAAAGGCAACTGTAGCAAATGAAGTATCTTGGTAGATCACGCTCAAGTCTGCGAAGAATTGGTAGTTTATCGATTCCCGTAGGCCCTAGGAGCTTCCTCCTTTGACATTCGAGGGCCATGAAAATTCGGGAGTTGGACAATGAAAGACAGTGGATATCTTCGTAGGATAGTAGGGCTGATATTGATAACAAAATCTCCACAGGGAGACCACCCAATGAGCGTTGTTGTTCTTTGTCGACGCAGCACGACATAGCTTCGTGAATAGGCTGGACGACTTGCATGGTGACAAGCGGGAGTATTTGATTGAGTCAAATCCACGGTGGAGCCACAATATGAGGAATGTCAACCGAGATGGGCGCGCTGGGATATTGGTTACAGAGAAATAATGAAAGAGAAAGACCACAGAGTGGAAGAAATATCGAGGGATTTGAAATGACCAAGACAACGTTAGAAGATGACGAAATAACGCGCATTGACTTAAAATAAGGTAGTTCCTATTTAGGCTTAGTAGAACCTACTCCCGTCGCCATATCCATGGTTACATGGATGTGGATACTCATCTCGAACACGAATACACACAGTAATTCGACAAAAGAGATACGGGTGATCCTCGACCGTGAGACACTTCCGAAAGTTCTCGGGGTATCCGATGTATTGGTTATCCATCGAAAGGCCCTCCACGAGTGATTCATCAGGACCCTCCGGAGGAAGCTGCCAATCCGGAATGGATAGCAAATTATGATTCCGGTCTTCGGCCATGGCATGGACCGACGTGGGGTGGCTGTTGGGAGAGAAATTTCTGGCAGGCAGATCCTTTACATGCATGACATGGCGCTCACTGAGTCTTGCACAGGAATCTCCATTTACTGTTGACAATGAGTGAGAATGGTCCGGTCAGAATGGTCAGAAGTCCCACGGTTCATGAACTCTTTAATATAGTAACGAACATTCGTTTTGGTGAAGTGGATATACCAATAATACTATATAAGGATATTGTTAGGGGAGTTTTGGACCCACTTGGCCTAGAGAAACCCTCTCGACATCAGTCATCTCATTAACGGCAAGAGTACCCTTTGCAGACGTTCGATAAGCGTATCCCGATAAACGAGTGCTGGTCTTTCTTCTGCCGCACCAAACTTTCCTGTCCCGTCCATAGTCCAGGGGTCATCGATCACCCACTGTATAGTTACCGTGACACCTGCCTTATATTCATGCCAGTCTGGGTGCGTCTGCGGCTCCGGCGTAAATTGTTGGAATACTTCGCCTTTCAACCCTACATAGCTCAGAAATACTTTCCCACCAAGATGTATACCGGTCAATGCGTCAGCGTTGACAACAGGATAGAGTTCCGGATAATCAATTTTGGCCTGGGCCTTCGTCTGGTCTTCCATTTTTTTCAAAATGTATGCCATAACTTCTGTCCAAGTGAAAGTTGGAGTGACTTGGTGCAATTTCTTCACGGTATAGAACTTGTTCATAGTCTGTATCTGGTTCAACCCCTCCCTGCGGACATGCGTTCCACTACTGGTGTTGTTAGGCAATGAACCACGACTACGCACAAACGGCACGGGGTTGATCAATTCGCTCCTGCTCAAGTCGCGGGGTGCGCAGCAGCAATGAAAGCAGTAGCACATGCTTGCTCCGAGCGGCCCAACCTTGAAGGAATAGCGCTTGGTTTTCGGAATATACATCCAGTCTCCTGCGTTCAGCTCGATGCCGTCATAGTAGACTGAGCCAGACATGATCAAGCAGACACCGTCATCATCGTGCGATTGTTCGCTGACTTCCGCGTTTGGGGCTGTGGCGGCGATGAAGAACTGGCCGCCTTCTAGATAGAAGGGCAGCTGCCACTTTGTGAAGCCGGCAGGAAGCTTTTTGTTTGGAATGCCAAGAAGGTTGCATAATGCTACAGCCTCCTTATCCCTTGATGTCAGGATCCGCGAGTCTATTTTGTGTCCGACCTTCTTCAATGCCTCCTCGATGCGATTCTTGCCCTCTGTAAATGGGATATGCTCAGGTTCGGATGTCGCTTGAGTGATGCCAATGTCATCAGCATAGTCGTTTGATTGCTTTGTGGTCATGGTTGCGGTGATCGGCAGTTGTCGAAGTGACAAATCGAACTGGGGGAGTGAATAGGGCAGGAGTTCTCTTTATAGGTAGCATTTATATTGACGTCAGTGATCCCGAGGTCTATCACCTGCTTTGTCTACTGTGATCCATGGATGGCAACTGAGCTGCATCAGGCGAAGTGGAGTAGAGGTGGGGTGAGTCTATTTAAAGTGGAGCAATTAAACTTATAGAAGTAGACTAGCTGGCCGCTTATCTGACTTCAATACTTGACGATATAGACTGTGATAGGTGAGACAAACACCCCCTACTCCTCCCATCTTCCCCTTGGATATAACCTCCGAAGGAACAGATAGCATGCGATCTGGGTGAAACAAACCAAGTCTATCAGCCAATTAAGGTCACCAGAATACGAATACCCAAACAGGAAAATTGCAATCCGGCGACAAACTTGCACACAAAGTAGCCACCTATTTTGGCCTTGCGCCCGACCTAGTGGCAATCCCCGGGTTTCATGGATCGTCAGGATGCCTTTCAGACAGGAACTTCCTTGCCACTAGAGAATATATTCGAACCAAATCATTTCCGCACAGCATACAATCAATCCGCCCCAAAAACAGCACCCCAATAAGTCCTCACCGCATCACAAATCCCCCCATACTCAACCCAGCTGTGAAACTTATTCTCAAGCTCACAAGCCGTCCAACGAATCTCCTCCCAGAATCCCTTCTCCACATCTACCTTGCTATTGAACCCGCGCACAACATCCACCGGTAACGTCCAGGCCCGCGTATAATCACCCTCATCCGTAAACGCCGGATTAACCTCATGGGGCTCGAAGATAGTAGCAGGATTGAACTTGGGGAAGTTGGCGTGAATGAAAATGACGCCTGGCGCAGGTGCGTGGTCGCCTCTGACACGCCATATCCCGCGACTGGTTAGTGCAAAGTCCTGCACGGCATCAAACTGGGCCATTGCCGAGCCGGCTAAACCGCCATTTATCCTATGGCCGAGGGCGCAGATGGACTCGCTGACTTGGTAGAAGGATTCGCGCATGGCAATTGCGGCCGCGACGAAGGTTTCCTTGTCACCTTCGCCGGCGGCGCCTTGTGAGAGGAGCGGGTAGTAGTGCGAGGGGCCGTGGTAGTTGTAGTATATTGTTAGGAGCAGGGAGCGGAGGTGTGACTTTTTGGAGAGGAGGACTTCGCCTGATTCTGTGGACTGGCGTAGGTCCATTGGTAGGGGTGGGTAGTTTGCGATGTCATAGAAGAGTGGGGAGACGGAGGAGGCCCAGAAATTGGGCCAGGTCACCATTCCGTTTGAGAGGAAGGGCTCGGTTGTGAAGAGACGCTCTGGCTTCTCAAGGGGGAAGGCGTCTGCGTCTAGGAAGAGGATTTCTTCGAAGGACGAGAAGAGCATTGCAAAGGGCTTGAATTGGTATTTTTGGATTCGGGCTGGGGCGGAGATAAGGATGCGCGATAGAACTATGCATCGCGCGTTCAGCGAGGGTAGGACTTCATCGCATATGTAGTCTTCATATTCGTCTTCATCGGCGAGGAAGACTTCCATCGGGAGTGTGGAGCCAGTTCGGCGGAGCATGCGAAGGGATATCACTAGCACTGGGAGGTAGGAGCCCCCTGCCGTTGAAACCATTCCTTTTGTGCCGGGTAGATAGGGCAGCTCGGGTGGGGAGTCGGTGATTGCATTGACGAACCCGGTATGCGCTTCTTTCATAGTTGCGATGTCTCCCTCCGGAACGTAGAGAGTATCTGGGCGCGGTGGTGGATTGTGAGCATTGAAGCCTTCCGTGGACGCCTTTTCATATTCGACGATGGGATCTGTATCCGGTGCATATTTCTCTACCAGGGCATGGAATTCCCGCCAAAATTGGTGATGTGAGGGTGTCAGGTCGGAGGTAGTCGTGTGTAGAGACGGCAGATTCGGGATGTAGACTGTAAACTGTCCCAATATTGCCCAGGCGAGAAAGGTGGCGAGTGTCAATGCTGCCAACAGCGTTCGTACGCGCATAAAGGACCGCAGGATCATCATGGAGTGTCTCGGAGGTAAGTCTATTGTTTACCCCACAGAAGCTTGGATGAGATCGACGATCGTACCAATGACGTCGAAGGTCAGGTACCCGTTCTGTCAACGAGCTATTGCAAGTCATATATAAACAAGGCGAATATCAAGGACATTTTTGGAATGTCAACTTGGGGTTTATCCCTTGGTTGCGCAGACCGCTTTGATATTGACATTCCAAGTGTGTAGGAATTTATACACAAAACACACGTCCATACTAGTTACCTGTTGAGACTACTTCAATGCTAACCCAAATCCTTAGGTCTAATACACTTCCGAAAATACATGTACCTAGTCTTCAGCAGTCTCCTTAGAAATATCAACTTATGCTTCGTATAGTATCCTGGGAATTAATTTCGATCATATCATATGGCTTAGTTCCTGACTTACACAACCCTCATATCACAGCACTTCCATCGGTTATATTCTTCATATTCCAAAAATATCTTCTCAATTTCCACATAGCAAAGCCATATATTTAATTGCAATATGTGTAAACTATAGATAACTAGTGATGTACTTATATTTACATGTGTGAGTCTTGTGAAGATCGAGGCTTCATTGGAAAGGGGAGGACGAGAACAAAGTAGTTCAATTGAGATTGAACGAAGCAAGGGCTTAGGATGTGAGGGAATTGATGTGAACAGCAGAAATCCGTGCAGCAAAGCCAGTCTCCCACCTTATATGGTCACCAGGCAAACACTCGTAGCTAATAAATGAGTAAATGCTTAGCTATTTCCAACAAAGGTTCCCCTAAGATGTTTATATAGTCACTAGAAAACTCCACCCATGGAGGTGGTAGTAATATAAACCAAGAATAAAGTTGGTCCCTTTTTTCAAGACGCCTTTCAAGTTAAAAGTGAAAAGCTGAAAAAAGGAAAAAAAGAACTCAATCAGTAGTCCATTAAACAACGGTTATATAGTATATTGCCGGACATATCAGCCTTAGATCTGATACGTGAAAGATGGAAAACTCGGTGGCGGCCCATGCCTAACCTCCTCTCTCAAAGTCTTCAGCTCTTTATCTTTCTCCGCACTCTCTGCTTTCAACTCCTCGTTCCTGTGAGTCAGATATTCAACCCTCTTAAACACCAATGCCATAGTTGTCAACTTCCGAGCAAGCTTATGCGACAAATCGACCACAAACTCTCCTCCCTCTGTGATAAGCTCGTCTAGTTCCTCACCAACCAGCGTAGTGTACCGAAGTGCCACAAACTGAGATAGCAAGTTCCTCGCATCATCAACAGCCCCGGTTGTTTTATAGATGAGTCGGATTGCATCCACCAAGTACGGGAAGAGGACCTTGTCTGTTTGCTCCAAGGCAACCAGGACCGTGGCCAGACGGTTCAGGGCGAATTGCTCTAATTTCGCGAAGTCGAGTTGACACGCGAAGGAGTAGATTTTGGCGTGGAGGTAAATCTCGGCGGCGGAGGTTCCTTCACTTTCTTGTTCTTGCTCTTCTTGATCTTCGTCTGGCCTTTCGCGGTCGGCCTTCTGTGCTGAGGCGTGCTCCGTGGCCAAAGTGACACCATCGCAGTATTCCAATGGAGTGAGGGGTCGATCATTTAGGTCGAGCTCTGATAGACCCTGGGATGGTGGCGAGTCTGGGGCTATGGAGGACTTTGTAACTGGTGACAGTGACCTTGCACGGGTAGGATATATTGGAGATGGTGAGTGTGGCCATGAGGGCTGTGACTGTGGACTGTCAGGTGGTGATGTTGGTTCTGCATTGGATGATTTGGTATTAGTTTCTCATTTATTTTCGATAATGAGATTGGATAATGTAAGAGGGCGCATTTATTACCGTTCTCTTCCTCCGCTTCCTCCACCTCGCCTTCTACTAATTCTTGTTCCTGTTCTTGTTCTTCTTCGCCGTCTTGTGCTGGGGCCTCCTCCCCCGCATCTACCTCATCTTCCTCAACTACCACAGAGGTTGCTTGAGGTGCCTGATAGCGTCCAGTGTAAAGGAAGCTCAATACACAATCAATGGTCTGCTCATCAAAGCCAGACCAATCAATCGCGTCCTCAAAGTCGTCCGTTGATGCCTTCAGTCGGGCATCAAATGCGGGGTGGACCTCGAGTGTTCCACGGTGGACATAGTAAACGCGCTCATCGCTGCCCACGATGATCTTAACTGGCGGCTTTGAGAAGATTGACCTGTTTGGGAGTTAGCAATAGTCGGCAAGGTGCTGAATACACCGCGGTCTTGTGTGGATATACTTAGGTGTCTTCGAGTCGGACATGGCTGGGGGAAAAAACGGGCAAAGGATAAAGAGACAAGAATTAAAGACGACTCTTGAGAGAGTTCAGAAGATCACGAAGAATATCACGATATCATGGTATTATATTTAAGTAGGGAATCTCCGTGAACACCCCTCATGATCAAACAAGCCAAGTACTTGGCGAGGGGGTGCTATTGACAATGCAGTGAGACCCAACCTATTTTAAAAGTAGGGCGACCTCTAGCAGGGGTATACGTGGGCTCACTAGGCTGTTACATTCTCTACATATGTGCACGGTACACCGGCATATATATATCACATCTTGATTAATGTGGTTCAGGCTTTACTGATTATAAGCCATCCCAGTATTTACAAAAGAATGCTTCTCTCCACATGTCGGCGACACTAAATATAAAACTTAGGACAGGGTAATATTTTTATAGAAAGCGTAAAGAAGGCATTATTTTAAACTTACATCTCACCAGTCCGGTCTGACAAATTGCTATGTCCAATATCTCTTAGCATTTGGCGTATAATGGAGTAAGTACATATATATCCCCGTATGTTGTATGCACCAAATTTTAGACCACGCGACTTGCCTCATTGGGGTTGCCGCTTTATAAGCTCATTGTCCTTTCTTACATCGCTTAATAAGCAATCAGATGATACTAGGTACGAATACGAAGTAAGCTAATGATTGTGCCTAGGCATATTCCCAAGTACGTTTCACAAGACCCATAAGACTTTCGTCGGGACATGAAAAGATAGAAGTGAAAAAATAGATCTTAGCTTCCCCAGAATAATTTATCTCTCAGCACAAAAGGAGTAATACAACTCTTTCTGGGCCCCACCGCCAAGACGCTAGCTTGAGAAAATGGGTACGTCTAAATGGACCTACATACTAAACAAATCATTATGGACAGTTTTTCGAAGCTATCAATCACTCCTCTCTAGATCGAGTCGTAGGAAATGACAGCAACCTTCAAAGGGCCATTCGCATCCAGCCTTGACTGGACCAGGACTACAGAACCAAAGGCAGGAAATTGGCCAAGTTATAGCGAGACCAAGATTGACAACTCTTGCAATACATACATTTTATGACTTTGACACTAAACATCTCAATCTTTAATTCTGCACTCAGATATGCTATCCCGTTTACCTATGCCAGATAGCTCATCACTGGGGCTGGGTGCCAATCTAGTCTCGATGAGAGACCCTAAGAAGGAACTGCACATAGACACGATACGACCACCTCCTTATAATCCGTAAGACCTTATAATCCGTAAGAAATCCCTCGAACTCTAAAATCCTCCAATATGGATTTCAAATCGATCACGGACCGGGCCCAATCTATGACGTTTACTCCGTTGCCCGTGCCAAGATTGTCGATCGCGGAGAGCGGAGCACTTGGAACAGCCCGCTCCGCGATTATGTATGGCAGCGAATAGTAGCCCTGAGGACATATTTAAGCAGCAAAGATAACCAAAGCAATTGACCATCAACACGCAACACAAACTTCATTTGACATTCATCCTTCGATAACTCCTACCGAAATGGCCCCCATCCAAGTTGGCGCTCTGGTCTTCGATTACCAAACGATCGACATTATTGGACCTCTCGATGTACTCAATTCCGCAAGCAAGATGCTGATGAAGGGTATTGATTTCTACGCCCCCGTGGATCCCAACCTTCTCGCCAGGGCGCCCGAATTCGTCTTCCACCATATCGGCGCGACCCTGGAGCCGGTGCATCTGCTTACAAGCTTTGTGACGCTCGTGCCGACGGTCACTGCGGATGATGCTCCCGAGTTGGATATCCTCATCGTCGGTGGGGATATCCCTGCGAAAACCAGTCTTCATCCGAAACTGCAGGATCTTATTCGTCGCCATGTTGCCTCTGGAAAGCTACTGTTCACGACCTGCACCGGCTCCGCCGTTGTTGCAGCCACCGGTGCTCTAGATGGCAGACGGGCTACGGTCAATAACCTCGAGTACAATTGGATTAAGAAGAAGTACCCGAATGTCAAGTGGACCAAGGAGAAGAAGTGGATTATTGATGGCAATATTTGGACTGGGAGTGGAGCTGTGGCGGGCATGGATATGGTTGCCCATTGGATCAAGGAGACTTTCGGACTGGACATTCTTACTCAGGCGGCATTGTCACTTGATTATGAGCCACGGGATGTCGATGGGCTTTTCAATGTGCTGCCCCAGCGATACGACTCGACCGGAAAGAAGATTTCCACCCATGTCTTTCCCGATGAGATCTGAAATGTGGTTATGCTGAAGCCGCGTTTTGGCGGGGTTGAGGTTCGGAGCATGGATAAATTGTCAAATCTCTGCGGATAATGAATCTGTCATGCTAGAAAATGTATCCATCAACAGAATATCACCCCAAAGCTTCTCATCTTCTATCTTCTGTATTTCCGTAGCAATGGCGTTTTGTAGCATGGGCTGATCCGGATCCTGGGCGACGTGGCGGGTCGAATACCGCAACGCAGGGCAGCGGTGTAGTCTTTGAGCTGATGAGGCTGTGTTGTTTGAAGCCCCAAACTCGTGATGTGCATGGTGGCTATCACGAACTTGTGTGATATTCTCTTTTGCCAATGCACAGGACTTTTTCACACTTCCTAGGATCTCAGATAGCATTGAAAAGAGGCTCCTGGTGCGTATTTGCCTGTCCGGCGATGGCTTAATACCCTGTAGATTAGACAACAATGTCTCAATGTATTCCTGCAGATTCACAGTTTGCTGTGCAATGTCCCCATTCCATTCAGGTACTTCTGGCAGTCCCACAGACAACCTGTACAGCACAAATACCGTGTAAATAACCTGATACCACGCGGAAAATGGCAGAATGTTATGCTCCGTAGCGGGAATGGCGAAGAATAAATCGAGATACTCTTTGGCAGAGCTCACACATTTAACTAAGTTGCTGATGACCATTGGAGGCGTAGATGACAGGGTGGAATCTTCCGGTGCCCTTGGTGCCGGTGGCCTTCTCTGCCCGTAGCAATATACCAAACCCATTTCATGGATCCGGATCTTGACGGCATGGTAGCAGTTGATCAGCAATACTGGGAAGTTTAAATTAGCAAAATAGGAAGCCTATAGCTTAGGAGGGTCCTACCCGTATTGCGAAGATCTGTCGGTAGAGACGACCACCATTCTTCTAACCGCGGTATGAATCGTTCAGCATGGATGTACAGGCGAGTTCCATGAATGCCTTCTGATCGGTAAGTCTCACAGACTTCCTCGGCAAACTGTAGCACTTTCGTCACTGGGTATATCAAGAGGTCTGTGTCAAATTCTGGCTGTTGTTGCAGCACCATAGCGCATCGAAGCATGCCCTCGTGAAACTGGAGATGGTTGGGCTTTCCCGAATATATTGCTATTCTATTCAAGTCAGTTCAAGCCCATTCGGGCTTATCCGGGTGAGGAATGGCATCTTACATGCTAGACATGTAATAGCAGCCTAGATAAGCACGGCATGCTTCCCGGTTATAAGTATCACCCATCTCGGTTCGCTGTTCAAGCAAGTCGGCAGCCTCTTGATCAAGGTTAAGGTCAATGACCATACTGATTGCGATTTGTAAGTACTGGTAGGTTTGTTGAGTCCCTGGAACAAAGTGGAAATGGAACCTGACATTGGTCAGCTTGCCGGTGCCTCCGATGCCGACAAAACAGAAGGCAGTGTGGAGACTGAGGTCTTACCAGGCAAGATGGACAAGTAATCCCTGGAGCAAATCGAGATCTTTCTCACCAGCTATGACGACCCGCTGACTGAGAGATTCTTTAAATTCTCTGATCAGGGCGTCTTGAAGGTGACAGTACTTTGAGGAAGCAACAGTAACAACCGCAAGCAATAGGAAGGGGCGATCTTCAGCCATCGACGCAGCAGTCCAGGTGGATGAGAGCCGCACAAATGGAAAGTAGGACGCCATACCGCGGAACCTGTCTAGAAGATGCTCGAGGACGACAGGGCCGAGTCCCAAGTCGGCGATCCACGCGGCGTCCATAGCAGCGGAAGCGTCTGAAGACCTTTCTAGGGTATTCTCAGCGGTATTCTGGATTTCGCTCGATGCCAGACCATCATCCAACCCAGGACCAGCCAGGGACTTTTGGTTCATCCATTCAACTGTTGGATGTAGGCTATCGCTGAATTCAGGGATTGCAGCCAGCCTATAATCCGGATCAACGGGAGTTCGGACTTCGCTCAAGGGTGCGCTAGAGCGTGATAGAAGACCGATGATATTGGTGAGCTTGGACTCAAGATCGACCAGTCTCCTTCATACCCCCCTGTCAGCAAAAGTGATCTCTTTGACCTCTTGAGTGGAGCACCCTCCACGGTCACGTACGGTTTCGTTCGTTGTGAAACTCGAGCTCGCTGCCTCGGCTCTGAAATTATACATTCAGAGTTTGATCTGGCACATCTACGCAAATTAGCGAGAGGGGAAGTATACGGTCAGTGATGTGACGCCCACTTTGTACAAGGCTGTCCTTCCTCGAGTCGAATACATTTGACCTTGAGGACACGGCATTTTTCACACGCAAGTGTCACTTTCTTCGGCTGACGAGGTAAGTCCGTTGATATTGCGACATCCATCATCAGTCAAATATATATTTCGCGATCTCAATGTAGGCTCAAAAAAATGATGAGCTATGCGCTAATATGAATTGAGACACCGCCGAAGCATTTCAGCTGACAAATCCTCGTTCTGACCCCCGCCATTGATGAATCACAATATTTTAGTCTCGCTTTTCCCAACCCACAGGTTGCAGAGTTAATAATGCCTTAACTTTGGGCATCTTGTTATTCCTAAAGCTGGAGCTCCACAGATTAACATAGAACAGCAGAGAATCTCAGAAACAAAGGCATCCGCCCTCGTGAATCATTACCAACGGACTCGGCGGTATGAGCCTTACGTCTCCGATCACCGGCTGGATTATAGAAGCACTGGCGAGCTTCGGTCGTACAGTTCGTGCATGGGGTCGTACCGGAGCACTACACTTGAAGTAAGCAGCAGGGATACCAGGTACTTTGTATTCTACATCTACGTCGTGCATACGGCTTGATCACAGGCACACGCCCCGCTGTCAGATTCCCAATGCAGTTTACCTCCACACCTTTATCAAGACCTTCTCATTTATTGTACTCTCATTTATTGTACTAACACTAGCAATCTGATGTTGCATGTACACAGACATCTTCTAGCCACTGCTCGATATACTCAATGTTTCGGTGTTTTACTTCGCCTTCCGTCCCTGATGAGCTGGATTCACTCGGTTCAACACTAAGGTCCCTTTCAACCAACGTTTCCAACCAGTCATGTTTCCAGAGTCGTTTTTCTTCCGTTCTAATTCCTTCTGTGAAAAGCGTCCATGAGAACAAGTTGCGCGTAGCAATCCTAGAAAGCCGATCACTCAAACCCTTTCCTTCCTTCAATTGTATTGCATGCGGACGTATCTTCGAGATAAAGATCGAGATGGCCCTTGCCGCCCAGGCGCGAAGATTCAAAATCTGTTTATACGCAACAAGCTTGAAAGACCTTGGTAGAACACATGTTGTTACAAGGCTACCTAGAAAGGTAATACTACTACACTGCTAATTTTTCCGGTGTTAGATACTTTAAACGAGAAGGTGAAGTAACTTGCTGCTTACCGTATGAGTTAAATTGGATGTCCAAAGAGTTTTGTTGAACACGCTTCCGTAAGCAATTCCTGTGACAATCCAGACTGATAGAAGTGAAATATGCTTCAACATCTTTTTGAACGATTGTGAATCGCTTGGGGCTCCAAAATGGCTCAGCGTCTCCCCTTTCTGACATTGCCATTCCCAAGAATGATATACTAGCCTGTGGTCGCAGGCGAGATGAAGTCTGACTTGAAGGGAAGTGTGCTGGACATCAACCTCGCCGAATGGTGAATAAGGGCAAAGTGGTGGAACTCCATATGTTTCCGATAAAGTGTCCGTTAAAAATAAGAGACGGAACTCATCTTCTCTGGATATCATGACCTTCTCACCGTTTCTGTGGGATTTAACAAGGCGATGGTTAGGAGGATCCATGAAGGACTGAGGAGATTGCGTCCAAGTCACCCCTTCAAGGTAAATTGTTGGTAGGAAAGACGTAGACACTCGAATTATTTGGGGCAAAAGGCCTGTGATTGTGGCGCCTAGCCATAGTGAGGCTAGATTAGGGCGTCGTTCAGATAGGGCCCATATAACAGGAAAGGATTGTTTCGTTTGGAAAAGGAGTGGAGTTATTTTTTTTATGGCAGGATCGAGCCATTGGCTAGCCAAATTGCAAGGAATACCTGGCTCCCAAAGTCCTCCAAATAGACACGAGGCAACCAGGCCTGACGTACCCGAAAACGCCATATACCGAGGAATCTCATCAAATGTAGGGATTTGATCGGCAAAAATTATTTCCGTTTGCTGGTGCGAGCCATGCCTCTGCATAGGCCTAGGTAAAACAACGGCAGCACCAAACCGGTTATGCATTGGTAATGTCAGGGTAGCAGCCAGCGCACAAATAAGTTGATCGAAAGCATCGTGACGTCGGGCGAAGTTATGAAGATACTCTCGCGCAATTGCCGAAGACGGGGGTTCAAGCGTGGGAAGAAAAGATAGCAACTCTGCATAATGACATAGCCTGAAAGTATTGCTATTCAAATAACATTCCCACGGCGGGAAGTAAGGTTCACTCCCTCCAGTAAGGGTGGCCTCCCAGCCACGTCCACCTGCGAGAATTGCAGCCCACCATCTCACTTCAGCGACACTATCGCCCCTAATATCTAACTCAAAATAGTCGCCAGAATTTGCGTCATGAGCTGAATTCCATTGTGCCATGTCGTCGGTATAGACAACCTTGTCTTCGGTTGTTTTTCGCCGGAGTTCTATCAATCGTGCAGAAAGAATATATGACCAGCCAAGCACGAATATAGCGAGGTAGTTACCAGCGGAATTTGTTAGCGGTTGAAGCCCTGGCCATTCAGAGAAGTAGTCATTCGACAAGGTGCAAACTCCTGGGCAAGACTCTCCAATATAAACCTTCCGCGGCGACGTCTTTTTGGTCGGAGGCAAGTCGCAGTTATGATTCAATCTTTTATTAGGCGGCGAGACTGTCCAAGTCGCATAACCTTCGAGAAAGATCGAATTCTTCTCAACACCTTCGATGACTTGGGTGGCTTCCGGAATTGAAGGCGTCTGGTTCAATAGCGATTTGATTCTACTACAGCGGTATGGCAAGTGAGTCGAAGAACGAGTAGAAGAGAGTAACGCGTGCCATGTCGACTGAGAAAGGGCTGAAACTTGAAACGAGGCTAATTCTTGAGGACGCAGTGGATCATCAGCGCTATTCATGATGATTTTCGATGATAGCTTTTAACATAGTGAGATTTTTTATCTAGGGATGATGTAGGACGACATCGGCGGGATAGATAATCCGTCATCTGCCTACTAGTTAATAAAAGCCACTAACGTATTCGGTAAGCGAATGGATCACGCAAGCCAGTGGATCAGCTAGCCCAACCTACTAAATTCAAATCGATTTTTCTCAACCAAAACGCCATTAAATTAAATCAACTAACTAACTGGTCTATCTAGACATGTTTCTCTTCTATGCCCTGGCAATCTATATATTCCACACCCCCGGGGGGGCACGTACGTGGCTGACTAGTCGATTCCCTAGGCATGCCGGGGCCAGTGGGAGGTGCTTCAATGGCTTCTTATTACTATATAATTAATATAGAGGCTTCTTGAACTAAAAGGCCTTCTTTAGCAGGTATATGCCTCCGAGATCTAGTACGCTTTTACTTCTACTTCTCATTAGCGGCGCGTAAATTAAAGGCGGCGGCGTAATTCCTTGTTTTGTTTGGCGAGTAAGATAGCACCTTATATTATAAGACGGAAGCCTTTCATAAGCTGGTTTAATACACGATCTAACAGGCTAGGTGGGCTTTAAGATCTTATACGAAGTAAAGCTTTAATGAATAAAGCCTACCGACGTAGATCTTTCTCTATAGCTAGTATTTTTAGTGTAAAATTTCGGCTTAATTCACTCCTAGAGTGCGCCAAAAACCGCAATTGGGGGTAAACCTTGCCCCTAAAAACCAAACCGTAGTGGTTACGGTTTCTAACCGCCTAAACCGTAACCAAACTATAAACCACTACGGTTCCCTAATAGGGCCCTAATAAAAACCATTTTTATATAAAATCGATGTCTTAGTATATATAAACCTACTGATTTATACTAATATATTACTATTATTTAACCTTATACTAGTCATAACTATACTTAATCCTTTTTTTTCTTTATTAAAGCTATAAAACTAATAGTAATTCTTATATATAAATTAGTTTATAAAGGTAATAATAATTTATTTCGCTTTTAAGTAAATTTAATGATAAATAGTGGAAGTTATTAAGAGGAATATATATTTAATATAATACTTTAATATATATATGTCCCTAATAACTATATTTTCCTTATAACTTTTTAAATAAAGGTACTCTTAGGTTATAACCTATATTAATTAATTCTAATATAAAGAAGTTATCTTATTAAATAATAAAAACTATATATATAGACTAT
>CAKMRK010001394.1:0-56792 GCA_928213465.1 Penicillium sclerotigenum | reverse complement strand
GCCTTTTGAAATTCGACGCCCATCGCCCATCCTTATGCAAAAATAATGCAAAAATTACCCTATTAGGCGATTTTATGTACATAACTAGTTCTTGGCAGGACCCACCGTGCCAAGAGTGCCCGCATATTTCTTGGCGACGCTAAAAATGTCTCCACAAAAACGGGCGTTGTCGCAGTCTAGGTCCAATCAATGGGTTTCAACACTCTGTATTTCTGTATCGGCTCTTCATACAATTTATATGGAGCCCTGATTACATAACATTAATTACAAAAATATGTAGGATTAATAAATCCTCCGGTATGCCGGTCTTCATGCTCCGACAAATTGATAGATGAGGTTGACAATCACATGATTTTTAATCCGATTATACCCGTAATTCCTAGATTACCTAAGAATTTGCTTATGTAAAATGGTGCGCGTAGTAAAATCGATGGTGCGCGTATCAAAACCCGTCCATGGTATGCTGATTAGGTAATCCGGGGACACCGCGGGCCTGGTCTAGAGGAGGGAGGCCAGGGAGCTTCGTGCTTTACTATTACATCCCCACGGTTACTCAGCCCCCTTTCTCGACACACCTATATCACTGCTGTGGCATTCTGTGCCAGTTTCATTCGTTACTCACTTGTCACTCGGCAGGTTACGGGCGAGCTGAAGCAATCTACTATCTAACACGCGCTTCCGAGATCAAGTTCACTGTCGGACTTGTTCATCGATCATCTCGACAGAGAATCTCTTGAACAAGATATCGTTTACAACATAGTCATTGTTGACTTCCTCGCTTCGGTCTAATATTTGCGGATCGACACACCATAACCCACCGACGTACAACCCCCACCCCACCCCCCCCCCAAATACTTTGTGTACATGCTGGTTCGATAGCTACCCGTTCACTCCGGGTCAAGAGCAAAACAGATCTTTCTACATCTATTGACCATGGCCTTTGGACAATACTGTTCTCGTCAGTGGGCGCTGTGGGTGCTACTGCTCGTGTCCTGTGCCGGCGCATTCTACATCCCTGGTAAGCACAAAGGCGTGCTCTGGTTGGACGGCATATGCTTACACCTTTCTCTCTCACTAGGATACTCAGTTAGCCGATATAATGACAATGATCCAATCCCTCTTCTCGTGAACAAAATCTTCTCCGATCACACCCAGCTACAGTATGCATATTTCGACCTACCTTTCGTCTGCCCGCCGAGCGGCAAAAAACATGGCGGCTCTCCGTTTGGGTCAGGCCAAAGTATCTCGCTTAATATTGGAGAGGTACTGCGTGGTGACCGAATCATGACTTCCGACTTCGAGGTTGCGATGGGGAAGGATGTCGAGTGTCAGTCGCTCTGCACCCGCGATGTTAGTCGGGCAAATGTGAAATGGGCTCGTCAGCTCGTTAAGGAGGGATATGTGATCGAATGGATTGCCGATAATCTGCCAGGAGCCACGAGCTTTGTGACAGTTGATCGAAGCCGCAAGTATTACGCTTCCGGATTCAAGCTTGGTTATCGAGACATCTCTCCAATCACCGGACAGCATCGGTACTTCATCAACAACCACTTCACGATCGTCTTCCGCTGGCGGAGCGCACCGGAAGGAGGGAAGGTGATCGTTGGCTTTGAGGTGTACCCTAAAAGTATTACCGCCAACGACCGCCAGGAAAATGGATGCCCCAAAGCTGTCCACAATAACAACGAAGGACTGGGGTTGTATATTCCACCCAACCTTTCGCGAATGCAAGAAAAGTACTCCGGACTGTCATATATCCCAGATGATGATGACGATGATGACGGAGCCACACTAAAGGTCCCCTATACCTACTCTATTTACTTCCGAGAGGACACCAATGTTGAGTGGGCCAACCGCTGGGATCTATACTTCACCAACCAAGGCGAAAGTTCGATAACCCACTGGCTGGCGATCATCAACTCGTTGACAATTTGCACTGTGCTGGGAGTGACCGTGTTCGTTATCTGGAGCCGCACAGTGCAAGGCGACCTCAAGGGTCGCGGCGATGGTGCCATGGACGATCGGAAGATGAAGAGCCAATCTCAACGCCGAAGTGGCAAGTTTGGTGAAAAGAAAGCCGAGGGGCTTCTGGATGATAGAGCGGATGTGGAGCGAGATGCGGACTATTCCTCGGACGACGAAGCCCTCGAGGATACAAGTGGTTGGAAGCTTCTCCATGGGGATGTGTTCCGCATCCCTGCTTACAGTGGTCTTCTTGCCCCCTTGGTTGGATCAGGAATGCAGTTGTTATTCATGGCTTCAGGCTTGCTCCTGCTCAGTTGCCTAGGAGTCTTGAACCCAAGCTTCCGAGGTGGCTTTGTTAGCGTCGGCATGGGCCTGTTCGTATTTGCCGGTCTTTTCTCTGGTTACTTCTCAGGAAGACTTTACAAGACCTTCGGTGGAGCTGCTTGGCGCAAGAACACATTAATCGTGGGTATTCTGCTCGAGTTATTCATGTGCTATTGCTAACTTATGATTTTAGACCGCTTTGCTCTTCCCTGGTCTGGCATTCTGTCTTGTCTTGATTCTGAACTTGTTTGTCTGGGCTCAAGCATCTAGTACGGCAATTCCTTTCAGCACTCTGATCGGCCTCCTTGCACTTTGGCTTCTCATCCAAGTTCCGCTGGTATACGTTGGCAGTTGGGTCGGCTATGTGCGTGCGGCGCCATGGGAGCACCCTCTGAAGACGAATGCGATTGCCCGCCAAGTCCCACCGCAGCCCTGGTATCTCCGCACCCCTCTGGGGCCTGTGGTAACTGGCGTTATTCCATTTGCTGTTCTCTTTATTGAGCTTTTATTCCTTTTTAAGAACTTGTGGCAAGACAAATCTGGCTATTATTATGTCTTCGGCTTCCTGAGTGTTGTCTCAACCGTGCTGATTGTCACTGTTGTTGAGGTGACTGTGATCGCAACATACAGCCAGCTTTGCTCCGAGGTAAGACTGTTCTTGGTTTTTATTATGAATTGTCGTACTGACTTCCTTAGAATTACCATTGGTGGTGGCAGAGCTTCCTCACCGGCGGTAGCAGCGCTTTTTGGATTTTCGCCTACTGCATCTGGTATTACCTGTTCAAGCTCCACATTACTGGGTTCGTATCAGGCCTACTGTTTTTCAGCTACAGCTTCCTCGCTTGTGCTGTGTATGGCCTGTTAACCGGAACCGTTGGTTTCTTGGCCGCTTATGCGTTCGTCCGGCGTGTCTATAGGTAAGACCACACCATTAAATCTGGTAGGTAACGAGCTAACCATGGGAACCTCAGTGCTATCAAGGTCGACTAAATGTTAACACAACTACACTACCCTCTTTTTTAACCTCTACAATCCAAAGACTCCTCCTCTCCTCAACATCTACCTCTTCATGACCTGGTCTGTCCGATAAGCATAGGTGAAGTCATCTACCACCACGGCGTACAGTGTTCTATTTTCTGCATTTTTCGACCCGTCCGAAATTTTGAGCCTTCTTTTCCCACGTATGTTGAACACAAGCCACTCCTTCTCTTTTCTTTTTTTTGTCAGTGCCGCGTAACGCAGTATTTCTATTCCACGATTTGGTGAGCGCCTGCCATCTTGCACCAGAATTCTGTATTCCTATTGCAGATGAGGCTTCATCACAAATACACGCCCAAGTTTGAGTGCTCACCAGTGCTAATGTATTCCCATGTCACTCAAATCCGAGGACAAAGTTCCACCTATGTTGCATACTACTCCACTGTAAAGCGAACGCAAACCTCCTCGTCATACCGCCGTCTGTATCTGCATTCATGAGCATCCCCCTCCCCTCCCAAGAAGTAAGTCATGTACTCGAATGAATACCTACCCTTGGACGACCCCATCTCCCACAGATGCCTGATTTTACAGGCTTTTTTGAGCGCTTGATTGCTAGCCGAAGGGTATAAATACCCGGCTCTCCATAGATTGAATAATCATGATTTCTCCTCTTCCCCCCTCCAACTAGCAGATGTAACACCTAAGTATATCAAGCCATAATTCTGTCAGTTATTCGAGACCAGTATTTACAGATGCAGTGTTCAGACCCCTCCAAAGGCCCTTTCGGCCCTTTCGGCGAGCATGGAGCCTTGAGAATTTTGTCGAATGATCTACTCAGTTACAAAATTTAAGCGGGAAAGAATCAACACAGCAACGTTGAGGACATAATGTCCACCCGTGCCTCAACAAGTAGTGTAGACTAAGTCATTGTAGATGAATGAATTGTTCGTACACCATAGCCCTCGTGGTCAAACCTACTTTCAAAAGGAAACATCGACCTTGTCACATGCATCGGGAAAAAGATACTGATGCAAGACGTGCGCATCGCATTACGCTGGAGAATAGGTCCATGCACATCATACGTCTACATCGGGTGAAATCATCCCGCATTGACCTGGGAATGTGTACGTTGATGTAGACGTGGCCATGTGGAGCAAATCGGGCATATAGCTATAACCGTGCATACAGCATAAGCCTGTGGTAAGAAACAGCGGTGACTATGTTTTGCCTCCAAGGTTGTTAAATCCGGGGGTGGTCTTAGACCGCTCTTCATGGCGTGCTCGGAAAGGGGGATTGCTCATTGTGGAGTTATGATAGATTACATCCCTTTCCTTGTTTCCTTCCTATTTTTGTACGAATTGTTAGAAGGAACGATAGAAGAACAAGAGAATGGCTAAGAGGACAAAATGGCCCCCCGGCGGGCTACTCCGTCGCTATCTTGGATCATCACGACGTCTCTATTTCCTCCCCAGTAGTGCAAAATTCTGCGGTGTGATTGGGCGTTAAGATAAGCAAGTGGAACCTCTGCCACTAAGTCTCGCCTCTAACCTTATTAGGTTATCCCAGGAGGCAAATGACTCGATTGATTGGCTGAGAAGGCAATGACACGATCCTGTGGTGCTCAAGGTTTGACTAGCGGTCGGCTTTGGGATTCACTAAGCTAAAACAAGTTAGTGTTTACAGGGTCCTGTCACATTGGAAACGCTGCCATGGACGTGGGCTTTCCATGCCGTTATCCACTCCGGGGTCGAGTGCGCATGTGAACTGCACTGAAGATAGACTTTGTATTAAATCCCCCGAATTTGAGAAGATATACTTTAATTGAAATTATTGGGTTTAAGGGGGTGACATGAGTGTTGGTTTTACATGCACAATTGGTATTGTCGTGGTATTGTTACTTACCAAATGTGGCAGATGCAACACCTGGACCACATGCGACCCCCATAAGTGCCTGTAAAGTGGCGACTTCACTCGGCACTTGGCCCGGTAGGATTTTATTACCTACTATTGATAAAAATCACTGTTCTCGTGACCGGATATTGGATCCAATTATGGCTAAGAAAGATAACAAATATCCAATTGGGCAGCTGAGAAAACTATAGCCGGTGTACTATGTTACTTCGTGAAGGTATCCGAGATTATCTCGTTCGGTATTCTGTTGTATATTACCATACCGGTTCTTCTGAAAATCACACCATCGATGCTTCAAATGATCCCATCGTCCTTGTGGGGGAAGTACGTCAGTACCGGATCACCTCCCCTGATCTCCGTTGCAGGCGGGAACTATTTTGTACTAATCGATTTGGGATACAATTACAATGTATAGCATTCTGTAGGGTTTATGGTCAAATAAGAATACCGAAAAAAAAAAATTTGATCTTCACTGTGTGTCGGGGAAATATTACATTAAATACACACCCTTTTAGGTCTTGGCCTTTATGTGTTCGCTTTTTTTGGCCGGTCTATCTGGAATTATCTCCTTTTTTCCTCTTTTGGTATTTTGGTCTTTTTTTTTTTTATCTTTTTTTTTCTCCTTTGTTCCCCACATTCTCCCTCTACTTCATATATCAAGCGCTCTCCCACACTCTTCTTGTTTCATTCTCTCTCATAATTTAATTTCAATTTCCTATCCATATTGGCCATCCATTGAACTAGATATTCACCATGGCGACCAAGAAGCCCAATATCCTTTACATCATGGCCGATCAAATGGCTGCACCTTTGTTATCTTTGCATGACAAGAACTCCCCCATTAAGACCCCTAATCTAGACCGCCTCGCCGACGGCGGTGTAGTCTTCGACTCAGCTTACTGTAACTCACCACTGTGTGCTCCCTCACGCTTCGTTATGGTCAGCGGCCAGCTGCCCTCCAAAATTGGAGCATATGATAACGCGGCCGAGTTGCCCGCGGACACCCCGACATATGCTCACTATCTTCGCCGAGAGGGATACCACACAGCCTTGGCCGGAAAGATGCATTTCTGTGGCCCGGACCAGCTTCACGGCTATGAGCAACGTCTGACCAGTGATATCTACCCTGGTGATTATGGCTGGTCCGTCAATTGGGATGAACCCGTACGTCAACTTTACGAACAACCGGTTGTGGCACCATACTAATTGGAATGTAGGACATCCGTGCCGACTGGTATCACAACATGTCTTCCGTCATGGAGGCAGGCCCAGTCGTACGCACTAATCAATTGGATTTCGATGAGGAGGTGATTTACAAGTCAACCCAGTACCTGTACGACCATGTTCGGCAGCGCAACGAGCAGCCTTTCTGCTTGACTGTCTCCATGACCCACCCTCATGACCCTTACGCCATGACTAAGGAGTTCTGGGACTTGTACAACGATGTCGAAATCCCGCTACCTAAGAACGGAGCTATTCCCCACGACCAGCAGGATGCGCACTCGCAGCGCGTGCTCAGGTGTATCGACTTGTTCAACAAGGAGATGCCGGATGAGCGCATCCGTGCAGCCCGTCGTGCTTACTATGCCGCCTGCACATATGTTGATACCAACATCGGCAAGCTGCTGCGGGTTCTTGAAAATACCGGTCTAGCCGACGACACCATCATTGTTTTCACCGGTGATCACGGTGACATGCTCGGTGAGCGCGGCCTGTGGTACAAGATGACCTGGTTTGAGAATTCGGCTCGTGTTCCTTTCCTCGTCCACTCGCCCAAGCATTTCGCACCGAAGCGCGTGTCTGAGAACGTTTCCACCATGGATATCCTCCCTACATTCGCTGAATTGGCAGGCGCCAAACTCATCTCCGGGCTTCCTCTTGATGGTGTTTCCCTCGTGCCGTATTTGACCGGCGGCGAAGGTCTCCGTACTGATACTGTCTACGGAGAGTACATGGGTGAGGGTACCCAGGCTCCTCTCATGATGATCCGTCGCGGCCGCTGGAAGTTCATTTACTCGACCATCGACCCACCTATGCTCTACGATCTCATCAACGACCCAGAGGAGAGGACCAACCTTGCAGCTGGCCTACCAATTCCATCCAGCTCCACCCGCGCAGCCATCGCAGCCAAACCCACCAACTTGACATCCGTCAACCTGCCGACTCCAAACGACACCCCGCACGTATCGCCAATCCCTCAGCGTGCCAACAGGGCAGACTACCCCTTCCCTTCGAATACTCCCCCTCGCACCCCAAGCCCCGCCAAGCTCCCGCCTGCAGTGCCCAACACCACCGACCCAACTAAGATCCTAGCTTTCTTCCTCGAGGAGACCCATTCCCGTTGGGATTTGGAGAAGATTCACCAGGATGTACTGCGCTCCCAGCGCCGTCGCCGCCTAGTCTACTCCGCTTTAATCAAAGGTACCCAGACCGTGTGGGACTACGAACCGCGCACCGACCCGAGCACCCAGTACGTGCGCAACCAGGGCAAGGGCGCCCTCGACGATGTCGAACTCATCTCGCGTTGGCCCCGTATACTCCAGCAAGCTGCCGCTGCCCATGGGATGTCTGCATAAATCATGCAATCGGGCTTTTGTGAATATGCCTGATGCCTCGAACATTCGTTGAAAATATTGGATTGATTACATGTTTTATTCTCTTTATTTCTATTGCATTTCAGCATCATCCTTCCTGTTATTCTTTTACGGCATTCCCTCCTGGCATTCATTTCATTTCGGAATCTATTCTTGTTTTTTTCGGTGTTTCCATATTTTTTTGGATTTATCTCTCATTCTCATAGTAAGGCGCGCGCTATACCCGGGACTTAATTCCCCAATTTGCATCTTTTCATGCGGTTCGGTTGTGGCTACATGGATTATTTTGTACATAGTTGTGCTTTTTGTCCACCGGGTTGGGTGTCTTACCCTGTACATTGCTGCTTTGATTCACATTAGGTTAGATACAATATGCAATCAGACTGTCAATCAGGCTTTTGTATTGTTGTTCCGCATTTGTCTTGAGCTGTCCTTCCAGTATGACAGTACCAAACAATCTTCCCTGACAAGGGGCTGGAATATGGATGCGCTTGCGTGCCGAGACATTGATGTCAGCAAAGAAAGCACAGAAGAAATAAATAGAGGGTTTCAACTGAGAGCGAGACGGTCGGGGGTTGTGAGGTGTTCTGAAAATGGGACGGATTTGGATGTCGAAGCTACTTGGCGAGCTCAACCTACTAGAACCAATGTTCCTGTGGTTTATCAAAACAAGATCCTCAACCCGAAGAGCTGCTCTGAGTTCGGTGCATGTAGTCGCTCGGCTACGAGGCGGGCTTTGAAATTACTTCATCATCAAATTTCAGTTGATTGGTGGCAAGCATGCACAGGATTTGACATTATATACTCGTCGACGGTTTTGTGAGTAGAAGGGATGTGCAAAGCGTGCATTCCTTGAGCCACCTCTTTGAGATTCGAGGCCTGCATGAGGGTAGAGACAGGTCATAGTTAAACTAATAGACCGACTATCCCAGTTAAATTAAGGCAGTATGCCAACTTCACCAAGTGATCAAAATGGGACTAGAAATGGCTTACGGAATTGAATCAATACAAATTGATCCATGCTGTATATAGCCTCAAATATTCCCTCTAAAATACACAATGAAATAGTCTTTTGAACTACGACACAAGCATGATGTAGTACCTAGGTGATTCTTGCAACGGAAGTGCTTCGCTGTAATCATATCTTTCGAATATTCTCGTACTCAGGCAAAGCCCATTTGACCATCCATTCACACTCGAGAATCTGTTTTGCAGTAGAGCGTTTCTCAGGCTTGAATTCAAGCATTGACTTTAGCATCTTGAAAATAGCATCCGTCTCGGCAGGTTCAATGCGCGGCATCCCTTTCCTCTGTCGAGGCTCCTGTATATCCTGTTCGAACCTGTCCTCCCACGACCGGTAAGGGTCCCGATTTATCGGCTTCCCATCTTCCGTGAATCTACTATCTCGCCCCTCCCATTTGAACCACCACTCCGGGGGTAGTATACCGAGTGCATCGACTTGCTCGCAAGTAATACTATCTTCGGTCGCGAACATACCGTCAAAAAGTGAGCTCTGACCTATGATATTCCATAAAGAGCATCCAAGTGACCAGATATCTGATGGGAAGGATAGAGGCTTCTGAGGTTCGAACCTAGCCTCTGGTGGTCGGCTCACAAGTGGAGTGTGGGACTCAAATACCTGTTGCTTTGTAGGGGAGAAAGCCTCACCGAAATCACTAAGTATGATTTTGGCTTCTGGGAGTCGGAGTTTGTCACTTGCTTCGCCAAGCCAGATTGGTAAAACGGCGTGTGATAGAATATTCGGTGGAAGCGGTTGCCCATCGAAACGTCTTATTACTTCATATTCCGGTTCTCCGTATTTTTCATACAACCCTTCCACAGAAAGCTGGCTTAGGTCAAATGGTAACCGGAGGAGAACATTTCCATAATGCAGATCCCCGTGAACGAATCCCTTAGAATGGACATACTCAACTGCAAGGACTAGCTGTGCTGCTAAGGCCCGAGAAACCTCTAATTGGAAAAGGCGGTTGTATGATGCATCTTTTGCCTCGGAGAGACTCATTCTTGCCGGGATTGTCACGTAGCAAGGGTGCGTACCATTCGGCCCTTGGACCTCGAATGTATCAAGTACCGAAGGTATCATTATCTTCCCTAGGCTAGTGCTCGAGTTTTGTTGCGGCTTAGAAAGTTCCGAAAGGACGCTAAATTCAAATGGGTTCGAATCCGCGGTACACACTTTGATGGCGACGTATTTGCTATATTTTCGATCTTGGGCCAGCCAGGTTGTCGAGTACGTGCCGTGGCCAAGTTTTTGAACCACTTGATAGCGATTGTGAATGTGATCTCCGATTGTTATGCAGTGATAGCCTCCCACCCGATAGCTTTCCAGTTTTTCCACTCCTTCAATAGGCTCATAAAGGTGATGCGAGGAAGTATCGCCCTTGGGAGAGTGAGGTATAAGAGGGGCAGTGCAGAAGGAGTTGCGAAGTTGTTTCTGGTAATGCTGGGTCCGTTGGACTTTGCTGATAGTCGAATGAAGACAAGAAAGCAATAAACGCGTCTGGGAGTGCCAAAATGAGAGTGAAGTTAAGCTTTTCATGGTACAGCTAGCTCCAAGGCCAAAAATAACTCATATAAATGTAACTATACAAGAAATGGGACACAAGCCTGCTCGATGCTGAAAAAAGGTTCATATTCCTGAAGACATGCGCCAGAGGTTGACCGGAATAATCCTCTTCCGGGAACCAGGCGTCAAGTAAAACAGGGCCGTGGGATGGTTTTTATGCTCCGGAACCATATCAAAGCAGGATATTCTCCAGAGTGATTTTGATTGTTCATTCAATCTTATGTGAAGTACATAATGGTTTGGACAGATAACGCGTAGCATTGGGCCCCTGCAAAACTGGAAGGGCAATCATCGATGCGATTTGCAGTCATAAATGGATGTGGAAATGTGCAAGAAACCATAATTTGACCGTTACTGACATAGTATTGGCCATAATACTTCTTACGTGTCTGTAGTATCGCTGTAGTATATTTTCACCACTAGCAAACCCTTTATATCAATTAGAATGGATTGAACGTTCAAGCCTATAGAACTTTAGAGAAATTCAAAGACGTGTATTAATATACCTTACGACTACTTAACTTTCCACAAACTGATATATCTATTTGAAGAAGCAACCTTTGAGATATTGTAGGGAGGTCAGGCTACGTAAGACCTACGTTTTTATCATAAGAGCTTGAATTGTCTAATTTAGAGGGCAGCACCTTGATATTAGAAGTATACAACTTGATATTCGTATGAAATTTTATACGTAGAAAAGTGGTCTGCACATTTTACGCCATTTTTACTGCCTATATTCTAGCTACAGCACCAATAAAGGGAATAAGGAATAATCTAGGGGAAAAAAAAGTCTACCAAAAAAAGACCTCACAAGGCCGCATAAGCGGGCAACTGTTCTTGTCCTTTCCAAAGGAAACCTGGATGTCTACAGGTATCAACTATGTACTTATGTAGGTATATTTCTCCAATTACCCCAACAGCCAAGCTTTCAAGCATCCATGGTTCCCATCAAAGCGCATTTCATCATAGTCCAACTCAATTTCTCTCCTCTCTCTCTACTCCTCCTCGCAATATTAACTCTAAAATCCAACTAATATCAATCCCAAAATGCCCTCCCTCACTGTAGCAGTCGCCCAATCACGCACACATGAATCCCTTTCCGAAACCCTCAGCGCCCTTGAACGAACAACAGCCCTCGCCGCCCGTCGTGGTGTTCATCTTCTCCTCTTCCCGGAAGCCTATCTTGGCGGATACCCGCGGACATGTACGTTCGGCTCTGCGGTGGGAAGTCGACACCCGCGCGGCCGGGACCAATTCCTCGCGTATTTCAAGGCGGCTGTTGATCTAGGCGATACGCCGGCTGGGGCCGGGAATGAGTGGGTTGGTCGCAGGCTGGAGATTGCGGAGGGGAAGCGGTTCCGGGGGGACGGGACGAGAGAGTTTCTCGAACGTGTTGCGAGGGAGACTGGGGTTTTTATCGTTACAGGGTTGGTGGAGAGAGCTGGGGGCTCTTTGTATTGTGCTGTTGTTTATGTTGATCCTGTTAGAGGTATTCTGGGGAAAAGGAGGAAGGTGATGCCGGTATGGAATTTCTCGGTTTTTCCCGCCTCGCATTCTGTCATCGATCCTATACTGACCTACTGACTTTCCTAGACGGCCGCTGAACGCATGATCTGGGCCCAGGGTTCCCCCTCGACCCTCCGTGCCGTCACAACAACCCTAAACGGCATCCCACTAACCATAGCCTCGGCAATCTGTTGGGAGAACTACATGCCCCTCCTACGTCAGAGTCTGTACTCTCAGAATGTCAATATCTATCTCGCTCCCACAGCTGATGCCCGCTCTACCTGGCTCCCGCTCATGCGCACCGTCGGCATAGAAGGCCGCTGCTTCGTTCTCTCGGCGAACCAGTGCGTGCGTGGCTCCGAGCTACCGGAGTGGATTACCGGTGGGAATACCGGTCCAGGTCCAGATCAAAATGCCAAGGCAGATCCTCCTGCTGCTGAATCACAACATCCTGAAAGGAAACTGTCCATCACTGCTGAGGGTCCGCATGAGATTGTCTGGCCACAGACTCAGAGTGAGGCCCAGGGTCAGGGTCAGTCAGAGAATTCCTCGTCGAATAATAAGCATCCCCTGGGTCCTTCGGACTCGGTATTGGATTATGTCTGTCGTGATGGAAGTTGTATCGTCTCGCCGCTTGGAGAGGTCATTGCCGGTCCGTTGTGGGAAGTCTGCACGGATGATGTGCCGGATAGTAGCGATGCTGCTGTAACTGATTCTGCGCCTGGCACGTCGGCTACTGAGTATAGTACTACTGTTGCGGCGGGTGATGGGCTGGCTATCGCGCGCATTGACATGGATGATTGTGAGCGTGGACGGCTCGATCTTGATGTTGCTGGGAGTTATTCACGGAGTGATGCGTTTAAATTGGAGGTTGAGGGGTTGGATTTGGCACCTCCGCCTTTATAGGAAGTTGATTTTAGTGAGTAGGGTATATGGTATTGAGTCAAGGTATTGATGCGTCTAGGCATGGACTGAAAGTAATGGAATGATGAACAGGAATAGGTATGAGTTCGTGGAGGTACGAAGAATGCCGCTAAGAAACATCGAATTGAGAAAAGCTTTCTACTCATAAAAGCACAATCATAGCAGAATCCCAGATTCCAGTCGTCAAGGCAAAAAAAAAAAAAAGAATCAAACTCAAACCCAAACCCCAACCGCAAACTACCAACGCTGAACGACTGAAACGCCTCGGGATATCAACGGATATTAACAAGTCATGATCTTCGTGGCCATGCCAGCATGTGACAGCTTTTTCCGTTCTCTATGTACACCCTCCACCATTTTACATCGAAACCACTGATGGCGGTTGCCAATCCAAACCAGTTGCATTTATGTAGCACCATTATTCCACCAGCCACACCGGTGACTTGATCAGCACCGTTGCAGGGCCCTTGCCGCGTACTTCGACGACCAAGAACGCTGCGAACCGGATACGCGGGTTGCTCGGGGTTGCATCCGCAGGCTCACTCTTGTCTTCGGTTGGTCCAGGCGCCGGCGCCAGACGACTGATCTCATTGGAGGTATGCTTGCCCCTTATTAACGCGCCAAAGATGGACTTCTTGCTGGGCTTTTGCTGTGCCGGTGAGGCGTTCTCTGTCGCTCCATTTGAGCCGGATGAGGCATCTCCCTCTGTCGCGGTAGGCTCCTCAAGATGCTCTTGGTCTGACGGTGGTGAAGGCGGGTGGCTCAATGCGGGTAGTTGGCCTTCGACCTTCATGTATTGCTCGGCAAGAGAGATACCCGGTGGGAAATAATCGACACAGACATCGCGGGCTTCGAGGGGAATTTTCTCGATAATATTGATGGAGTTCTCAATGATCATGCGCACGCTAGCTTCTAGCCCCGGGGCCGCAATTTCGTGCAGCTGGGATCCCATGAAGGCAGCGAGTTTCACGATCAGATGCTCGACTAGCTCAACGCGATGTTGCTGGGCAGCAGTTCCGACTAAGGAATCACCCAGTCCGTCAAAAGTCGTGCGGCGCCAATAGGAGAGTCTCGCGGAGGCATTCTCGCGGTCTTCTTCGGATGATGGTCGCTGCCGTCGCAGGTTCATTTCAATATTCTTCAGCTGCACGCTGAATGTTGGATCCAAGGACGGATGGAAATAACGTTGAAATACTTCTTCTACTAGCCATCGGCTGATTACCGCCCGTCCGACCGCGGTCATTTCTTTCGTGCCGACCGATAAAGCATCGTCGGTGACCATTCCATTCAGCCAGGATGGAATACTGCGCCAATATTTGCGCACGGAGAATGCCAGGTCTTTAATTGCTCCGTCAAGTCGCTGGAATCGACTGGTATATTCATTATCGTCAAGTACGGTACGGGACACCGCCATCCGTTGGTGCGCTACCGTGTTCTGGAGATGCTGAACCTGCGCATCTTTCTCAAAGTAGTATCGTTTCACCTTAGAATATTTGGCCTCTGGGCACTGTTAGTTATCAAAAATCGACACCCGAGTCAAAATCCTTACGGAGTTCATCATGCTTCTGGATCAATGCCCGCACATCCACTTCCCCGGAATCCTCGCGGCGGTGTGTATTGGTCGGTGTGCTCCGTCCGGGATCAGGCATGTTGTTCGTCACACTACCCTGGCGACTCCGGTTCTGCTGCGGAGAACCTGCAGATTTTTGTCTGTCCAGCTGGTGAAATTGACCCTGGTTCTGTGATGCCTGCGCGGAAGACTGCATGGCGTCAGGATAAACGGACTGTAACGGGGATAGCGGCTCGTGAGTCTGCTGGGATGGGGGCCGGGTATTCAATACCGGATCCTGGACAGGGGGGAAAGCCTGTCCCCGATGAAGATGTTCTGACGCGTATTGTAGGGACTCGGGGACAATATCGGTAGGCGACGGTCCGACGTACTGTTCAGGCAGGTTTGGGTCGGTGTTGGACCGCTGGAGTTGGGCATAAAGCGGTTGCACAGGTTGCTGCAACCACTCGGGGTTGTCTTGGGTGTGAGCAGGATGGGAAGGTCGGGGAGCTCGGTAAGCCTGGTATTGCTGTTGGTAGGCGAGAGATTGCGGTGCGGTCCTAGGTGAGGGGGTTTCCGCGTAGGAATGCCGGTGATATGTCGGGTACTCGTCGGACTCCTCCAGCGTCTCTGAATGTAAAATTCCAGGAGAAGTGGGTTGTGAAATTGGAAGGGAGATCGTTTTGCCCTTCACTGACACACTACGCTCGACGCGGCCCTTTTTGCGATGCTGTGAGTCGTCAGGGGCGACAACGTTGACGGACGGTTGGTCACGTAAAGGTTTCTGACGTTGACTTTGTGACCGATTTAGAGTCTGAGGCTGATTCTGTATGGGACCAGGACCAGAGTACTCAAATTGTGAAAAGCGCCGGTCTGAATCCGCGTTGGGTGTGTTGGGGTCCGGTGGAGCAAACGCGGGGCGGGCCAACTGTTCGGCGCTGCGCATAGAATGATGACTTGTCCGATTCGAAGGCGACTTGCTTTTAAAAAGGTTGCGCATCACTGCTTCTGGTCTTGGAAGGGCCAAAAAAAGGAGAGAGGGGAGAGAGAAGGGGGTGGGGGAGGCTGATTTGGTGGACCCGGGGTCGACGGGTGGTGATTGGAGAGGTTGTTCTATATATAGGGTAAACAATGGATGGTCTTGGTGGGCTTGGACTAGCAGTAAATAGAGCATTTAAATGCATTAAGTGAGATGGTACTCCATAGATAAAAAATAATAGCATAGTACCTAATATAATAGTGATAATGTCAATTAAACTGTGACAAGTCTACAGGCATCCTCTCTCCAATCTATAGCAGTTCTCACCACAAGTATAGAGGAAAATAGCAGCTCATCAAAGAAAAATAAAGATTTGAAAGAACAGCCCTGCAACTTCCTTTCCAGGTCATTCAAAATCGAATACTTTTGATACTATGGAGAAAGGAATACGAGCCATATACGAGCCTCGTCATCTACTATATCTACTTCATCTACTACATACCATAGTTCGGTTATAAACCGCCCCCAAATTCCCCAAAACTAGAAAATGAAAAAAGAAAAGAAAAGAAACGGACCCGCTCTTGATAGCGAAGCAAATTATAATTCTCATATGAAGTACCATTCCCCATACCAAGAATGGTGGACTCGAAATATGTGATGGAACCCTTTTCTCAGCCCCAGACCGACGCGTCCAGAGCTGAGCTCAAGCACAGACACGCGTACGGAGTATAAAAAACTCAATATTTTACTATTAGGCCCTCCTATCTAACATGAAAGGAATACTCCGTCCTGATCACTACGGTCTAAAAACACAACCTTGTCCAATAACTCCGCTACCTCCCACCATCCGCCAAAAAACTTCTAGTGGACTCGCAAATACATCGTAGTCATCATAGTGGATCGGGATTGTAATGTCTAGTTGGATCAGTCGAGTCAATTGCAAACCCTGCTCTGTATATAGCGAAGGGATAAATGGTAGGAAACGCAAGCACTATAGCCCTAGAGAGGCTACACTTATATAAGTCTGCGTATACATAACATTGCAATCGACGGTAGATGCCCAGCTTCGGTAGCAAAAATTGATTGCATGTCATTGCTCAGGGCTACAGGCTTATTAGAATGATAACAGAAGTTCCCTGTATTCTCTACATCCTCGTTTGTATCGCAACTATCCGCTTCATAAGTGATGCTGTCGGGCCAACTAGGCTCCATTGCAGCCAAATTTCTGGGCCCCGGATGGCAGAGATGCTCCAGCCAAGTTTTTAAGATAAAGATGAATATGGTAAAATATAGGGTATTGAAACCTGGAATATCTGCCATGATGGCGTGCCCTATACAAATTGCACACAATGTTTAGTCAGCTTTGTCCGTATAGATTGTTAAAAAGAGGATTCGTGTCATTTTAGTTGGTTTAGAGTCATACAAATCTTTCATCTTAACTAGGCCTTGACAAGTGCTATAGCACTAGAGCAATTTTGGTGCTGTTATATGGTGCTATAGCACCACTATCTATAGCACCTCGTAGCACTTACTATATGGTGCTACGCTAGTATAATTATACCAAGAATAGCCTAACAACGGATGGATAAAATGCTTAGCTATTATAGTAAAATATAGTTTTTTACTACTATATTAGTAGGAGTCCTATACTATATGATATAAAGAAGCTTATATTTTTTAATAATTAAAGTGACGATACTAATATATATATAAATAATAGTATTATATAATTGGTTAGTAGACTTATATAGCCGAAATAGGAAATCCTTAGTAGAACTATACTAGCGTAGGACCATATTGATAGGGTAATAGGACTAAAATTTTTTTTAGTCCTAGTGGGAGTGATAGGTCCCGTGGGAGTTGGCAAGGTCTATTCCAAACATCCTACTTAAGCCCCCCCTCTAACCATTGTGTTAACGCCATAGCAAATAGGCACGTATTGTCTACATCTCCGAGTCTCGCGTCGACCTTGAAAGTCCACATACCGCTCCTCAAAAACATTGTAGGAATCTGGAAATCTAGTAAAATGTCACTACGGTCGCTACTAGGCATATAGTCGACCTGAACTCCACGGGCATCGCGAATAGTGAGGTGGGCTAGATCATTGAAGGCCGTAGTCTTCAACGGCCCCGTAACGGATTCTTCGTCGTCGTGACTACCATCCGCGTAGACGACAGAGCCGCTTATAGAGAGGGTCGCATTAACGAGGCTCTCGTCAAGAAGTGCCAGCTCCTTCTTTTTAGATTCAGGTAGATAACCCCGTAGGTAGACGAAGAAGACCCGGTCGCTTTATCAAGATGTTAAAATATTATCATCAAGCTACACTTCAAGGAGAGGGAGGATCTTACGCGAGAATAGGCGTCGGGGCAATCTCGAGGAACTCGATAGAAAATATCTGGTCTTTCTTTGGCACGGTCTCGTATATGGCATCGTTGTGACCGGGGACCTTATCTTGTTTGACCATAACGTCCTCGCCGATATGCAATTTTTGCTGTGGGGGGTTGGTCTTGGCAAGAACAGCTAGTGCAGCGGTGCAAAGAGACGAGAATTGCGGGAGAATTCTGAAATATTAAATATGAAAACCGGTATTATAGGTATTATATTACTATCACGTCAAGCAAACTAAGCTAGTCCTGATTAGGTAATCTTTTAAGTTCACTGTCGGTAGGACCTAGAACTGAAATGCAAACAATACAAACACAACAAAAAGACGGTAAGAGGACCGAAAGCTGTGGTTACTCCTTCTCTTCCAATTTTGCATCGAGGGTTCCCTTTACTTAGTCTTACATATCATTGTTGAACTTGTGGGACTAGAGGCCCTTCGTACTTCTGTCATCCTAGGTTCAACTTCTGGAAATTCTTACTAGAGGCTTCGGTGATCTAGAAGTACCACCCAGCCATCCTGTCTACGAGGAACGGAAGAGCTAAAACCCGTCGTCACGGCCCGCATACGAAATAATTCAACATCAGTCACAAGACCGCGACAATTCTAATCACCAATACAAGCCTCTGTTTTCGAGATATCTCAACGCTCGAGGATCAAGACGTCCCAATCAACTTTTCAACTCTACACTACACTATACTACAGCGCCAGAAACTAAACGTCGACACATACCCAGCTATGGAATCTGGTAAAGCAGCAGCATCTCCTTATGAGACCGAACAATTGGATGAAATCGAGATTATCCGCATCGCTTCATATCACCGGCGTGACTTCGATCTAGCGGTGGCCAGAACAAACCCCCGTGACCATGAAAAGGTACGCAGCTCGCTGCTTCGAATCATCCCTGCTACTTTCTCAACACTTGGAAATCTTCAATCTTTACCGCTTGAAATTGTCTATGAGATATGCTCCCTACTTGATATTCGGTCTTTGCTCAATTTTCGTCATGCCAATCGCCGTGCCCAACAAATTGTCAGAGTAACCCGTGGCTACGAAGCGGTAATTACCCATGCTCTTGAGGCCCTCCGCGTCACCTTGAAAACCAAGATTGCGTCATGGTTCACAGTATCTGACTTATTCAAAGCGCTCTATACGAGGGACTGTCACCTCTGCGGCTCCTTTGGTGGCTTTATCTTCCTTCCGTCATTTATGAGGTGTTGTTTTTCTTGCATTCGGGGAGATTCGCTTCCCTCAATCTTACCATTTCCTATCCTGAAAAAACGCGTCAAATCGAGCCCGGGCTACCTATATAGCTTAGTGCCTACTGTGCTATCATTGCCTGGGACATATTCAATGGACGAGATTGTGCGAAAGAGAAGAATTCAAATCATACCGGCGGAATATGTTAACCGGTATTCCCTACGCGAAGAAGACAAGAGGACGCGGGTGACGCAGTCAAAGGAAACAGCACTACTACGTTATATGGTGACAACGTCCTTACCCTATCTCGATATTGAAAGTGGTGGTATTCAGAATGGGATATGCTGTAGTGGTTGTCAAATTGCTTTGGAGAAGGCTTTGGGGTCATCAAGGATTCAGTCCAATGCTTGTGCTCTACGAGATAAAGTGTACTCCTATGACGAATTTATGGAGCACTTTCTGGAATGTCGCGAGGCTCAAAACCTATGGAAACTGAGCCATCAAGGGGTTGATGTTGCTAACATCTCGGAATTTGTCAGGCGTGGAGGCTGCTTCAAAAAGAGGGATATTGTCATGTCTTTCAATAGCAAATAGCACGTGAAATTTCTTTGTACATTCCTTCCAACGGACGAGTACATAGGCTACTAGCATTCTTCTAAGACATTAAACCGAGTGGCATTGAACTCTTAAACTGTAGTTACGTCCTCTTCATGTGATTATTAAACACAAGTCTCACGTCCAAGAAGGAATTGGTAGCTAGCCCATATCCGTAACACACTGATATCCCAGGTGAAGCCCTTGACCTCATACACATCGGTAATTATTTAATCATCTTTCTTGAAGGAGCTCATTCATAGCACGGAGCGTATTGCGTATGTACTAGCCCCAAGAGGAGATTTTGTCGATTTATATCTTAGTTTGTTCAATCCTGCAACTCCTCGTCCGAAAAATACTTCTTAGGGGCGTCAGGATTGACAAGATGGCCTCTGCAATAGTTCGCAGAGTCTTTGCCTGGCTCCTTTCTGACAGGTTTGCATTTCACATTTGTTCCTTGACGGTCGGGACACTGGACGAACTCCATCTCTTTCTTGCACCCACAGGTATACTGTATGTAATAAGAAGTGCACATTGGGACACCTGGAAAACGTTAGACATAAGGATCATATTAATCATGGTTATTACACGTAAGTTTCCAGCGATAGACAAATTAGGAACACCCTTACCAAGAGATGGAAATGAACCAGATGTACTTTATTCTTGGAAAATGCCGGGGGTGAAAGGGTAAACCTGGGAGGCAGCAATGGAAAATCAGCAGGACGATCTCTGCTGTGCTCTGCTGTGCTCTGCTGTGCTCTGCTGTGCTCTGCTGTGCTCTGCTGTGCTCTGCTGTGCTCTGCTGTGCTCTGCTGTGCTCTGCTGTGCTCTACTGTGCTCTACTGTGCTCTACTTGGGAACTTGTAGACCTCTATTTATGTATGTACACCTGGTGCGGGGTGTGTCCGTTAAATTGCTATTTTAGCGCCAACGCCAGTTGAGTGATATCGGACGCTTAAGCCGCCCACCACCATCCAATAAGATCACCAATTGGCTGGTAGTATGCAAAGCAAATCACATCACATATATCACATCACATATATCACATCACATATATCACACTTTGCTAGTAGTCAAATGAGATTGCCACTTACATGTATCATCGAGGTTAGAGGATCCACAAGTGCGTATCTTGGAAAAAATCTCCTTTGACACATTTCCTTCTGCCAGGCTCGGCCTTTCCAGCTGGCAAAATTTCGTACACCATTACATTTACACGACTTGAGGGCTACTTTGACCTTCTCGATCAGGTCTATTCACTCTTTCGTGACCCTTGAAGATAGATACTTCCCAATCTTCCTGTGTTGGCTGCCGCTTCCAGATTCACTCCCTTTTTTTGCCTTTGCCCAGATGAGTCACATGTCTTCTCCTCCCAAGATACTTTCGATGGAGGTATCGAGTAGGGACGACAGCGAATACCGGATTTTAGTCCAAAATCGGGTCAGATATCTAATCATCACCGCCGGTACATTCGAACGGTCAACGCTTTCCATGCCCCTCAACTCGTTGCCCGAATTTCCTGAAGACCACACCTGGAATATGGCGTACGTCAATCGAGATCCGTCGAGCGGTGAAGTCGCAATGATACTACAGCAGAGAAACCTCATTGGCATAACGCACCTTTGGCATCCTGTGTTGGTTGACTGTCTCGAGTTAAAAAGAATAAAGCAGTTCACCGCTACTACGTACGAAGCAACTTACTCCGGTGACGAGCCCCTGGCTACTATGAGCTCGCCGGTTGTTATTGTCAAACTTGCACGGTTCGAGTGGGAACTACCTCGTTTATCGCAGGAGACCCTCATTTATAAATGCCTGGAAGATAGAGGTCTTGCCCCACGATTCATTGGCCATGTCCACGAGCATGGCCGTGTAATCGGCTTCATGCTAGAGAAGCTTGAAGGGCGTGAAGCAAATATCAAAGATCTTTCGTCTTGTCAATCTGCCCTTCAACGCCTACATGACATTGGTATCCTCCATGGCGACGCCAACAGATATAATTTCATTATTCAAGACGATAAGGTGCAACTGATTGATTTTGAGAAAAGCCAACTATGTCATGGCTCTACTGTATACATGCAAACTGAGATGGATAGTTTATGTGATCAATTGGTGGAGGACACAGGTCGCGGTGCAGGGTTCGCTCGGTGAAATCGGCCTGATTGAGAAAAGGTGAGCTCTAATCAAGCGAATTTCAAGACCATACTAATAAGCCAACTATTCTTTCAAGAGCCTCTTCCTTGCGCCGGTTGCTGTTGCTGCTAAAAATCCTTCATAATGATGTTTGATTCATGTTCGTCCTCCAGTGCAATATGTTGTCATTACCAAGGATCCAGTTCCTGGTTCGCTGAACGTCAGAATCTGGTGTAATAAATAGAGAGCTACGGTGTCCTATTTAGGCTAACAAAAATGTAAATAGAGTAGAATATACGGACGGGTTTGTGAGGATTTCCATATTTCTGGTTTGAAGTCGGCGCGTACTAGAGTAGATCATGCCAGATATGGAGCAAGCAAAGCCTATGTCATAAATAAAAGGAATTGACTGGCGAGCATACCAGCGAAAAGAAAAATTCAAATTCATAGACTCTATGCGCTCCACTCAGGCGTAGCCCATGTCATTTGGCTCAAGTGTCGAAAACCATGGCTCCATACTATGGGCAGAAGCTTCCTCAACTCTTTGATAAGGCTGTGAATTGTATGTCTGTTAAGGGGACGATTGGGTATTTTATCTTCCAATCCACAGTCGTAAACTTTTGTTAGAAAAAGTGGAGGTTTATTTCAAGATAAGGATTACTGCTATGACTAGGTACCTTTGAATTTTGTTTCTCTCGCTTTATCCTCATGTATTGCCCTACCTGGTTGCTCACCTAGAGAGATATATATCCATTAGATCATCTGGTCATTGAATCTTCGAGCTTTTAGTGGGTGGCTATGGATGGTGGGCATATTGCTCTTGTTTGTAAGCCTTCGAATAATTATACCAGCCAAATATCCGTTATATTCGAGAGTAGTAACACTTTAGGGAGACAGGAGCAATTAGGATCCTTAAGAAATTATGCCAGCACTCCAACTGGAGGACTAAGGCTAAGTGAAGTTCAGCCACTCAGGTGCATCGAAACCGTGGCTTTGACAGCTCACTCCGCTAACTCCAGTCTAGGTAGTAAGCAGTAGTCTAGCTAACTCTGTACACATTGCCGAACAAGTGACTATGCATCTGAGGTCCAAGCGGAGAGACTACGCTTATGCCCCGCCTGGGCTGATTCCCCCTCCTTCAAAAATCCAGAAGTCAATCCTGTGAGCATAATCTTGAGTTGAAATCAAGGGCACACACACACACACACACACACACACCAGTGACTGCAACATTGCTCAAGGATTGGAGAATGGGAAAACCAAGATCGCTTACCCCTGTTCCAAGGAAGTCCCGTCACCGCGACGGCGGGCGTCAGACCGATCCGAACTCTGAGGAGAATGACACCCATCAATTTGGCCCATACGGCATGACGAATGCAAATAACTCACGTGTCAATAACACAATTGTCAGGACTCAGCCTAAAAGAGAGGCAGTCCCTCCCGGCGGCCGAAATGCTAAACGCTCCGATGCAATCTTCGACCGCCGCGGAAGAAAGAACAGCTTGGACGGTAACCCAGTTCTAGCAGATGGTGGTAAACCCGAAGTTTCTTCGGATAGTAGAAGTTACCGGAATGCCGACGGAGTCGACTCGCATCACGGCCGTAACCGTCCAAGGAGCTTAGATAGTTTCAATTGCCAGGATAAATATACTACGCAAGCCGATGACCAGGATATTAGGCGCTCCGAGTCAGCCACCGGTCGCCACCGTCGATCCGATTTGGATGATCCCCATGGCAGACGTCAGTCGGGAGATCAAAGCCGCCGTCCTGATGACCCGTATGCTAGCCGCTCCGAGTCAAACATTGGTTACCGCCGTCGGTCCAGCTCAATTGATCTCCATGGCAGACGTCGGTCGGGAGATCGAGGTCGTCAGCCTAATGACAAACATGGCAGCCGCTCCGATTCAACGCAACGTGGTCGTGGCTCAGATCGAGGAGAGAGTCGTCGCCGGTCCAGTTCAAGCCGGTTTAGACGAGATAGGAAGAGAAAGGAGGATTCTCGACAGTTCAGCACCAAGAAACTTAGCAAGGACTACGTTACGATGATTTATACTCGAGACGAGCCTCAAATTGAAATCAGCAATACGGAGATCAAACGGGGCAAGTACGGTGGAAAAGCCGCCATATACTTTCGCTTCAAAGTAAATGTCTCCGATGCTGAAAAGATCAAAGACAAACTGCAGATAAAATTCCAGTTCATTGGAGATCTTGCTTTTCAGAATGTCAAGGTATTGAAAGTATCTCCTCAGAGTATCCGAACCCCTTCGAACCCAGTGAACTGGACGAAGAGTGGAGGCATGGAAATCGGTGTTGAGAAGGGCGCGAACGTGAGGCTCTCTGGAGACAAAACAAAGGCTTGGACTCACCAGGACTTTTGGGAGTTGAAAGGTCAACAGTTGGTCTATGACGTCGAAGCTAGTCTCAAACGAAGTGGTGCTGATGCTCCTATAATACCTGTACCTTTCAATTTGCAGTTCGTGATCTCCGATTTTGGTCAGAAACGGTTTCATATCGCTTGTGATGTTGATTGGACACGAAAAGGTATGGGCATTTCTGACGATGGGTATACTGGCTTTTGGAGAGAAGTCGATATACCTGAAGGGGCCCCAGAGACAGATGATTTCGAAGGGTGGACAAAGCAACAGTGGGAGAGCAAAGGCAATCCTGTTGGATTCGAAAAAGAGTAAGCTTCTCATTTATCTCGGGGTTGCTTTTCATTTCATTTCTTGTCTTGTTACATCGGTTACTAACATGGGCTGCAGGTCAGGTCACTGGGATTGGTGATGGCTGAATCCATTATCATTGAAACCTCTGTCGCATGGCCGTTAGAAATTGGACTGGATCTCATCTCAATACGCCAGATCTATCTTGAATATTAAGACATTCATGAATGACCTGCGTCAAGAGCATGAGTGATCACAAGTTAAAGAGTCAGTCAACAGGAAGACAACGGCAGACCAGCAATATGAGTCCTTCTGGTGTATTACCTGATTAGGAAGGTGTTATTCACATATTTCTACATTTGGACAAGTTCAGTACGAGGCAGATTCGCACCCGTTATCAGGACAGATTCGTGAATTTCAAGGGAGATCTTCTGCTATATTTCGGTAACACAAATTAATTTGACCCTTCTTTTCATCTCAAATCATAAATGCTGGGTTGGTTGTCGCCGCCTGATTTGGATGAAGCTTCACCTCAGCTCAACTTCCTCCAGTGGAAGTCAGAAGTGGAAGGTCTCGAGTTGGAGTATGATACCTTTTCGGGTCAATATACGTTTCAAGACCTATGAGCTTAGAAGTGTTGTCTATATCTCATCCCTAGAGGTTCATTAATTTATTCATTTCAATTTCATAGTGAATATGCTACAGCTAGTGATCAACCAATGGGGTGGATCCTGTCATAGGTCTGTGTGTGGCTCTGGCATAATTCATCCTCGAAACTACTCTATCCAACCCAAACGCTCTTGCACAACATATTCCGAAGATACGCAAAAGACATGTTAAAGAACACGGGAAATTAGCACACGCCATGTGTCTTGCCAGCCTTGCCCTGCAGCGAGTGTTTCTCGCCTATGTAGTGAGGGTGAACACGCGACTGGTGCCGAGGGTGGTTGCGGTGGCTCCGCATATGCCTGTGGAGTTGTCAGTAAATAGGAAAATACAAAACATCTAAGAAAGAGGAACTTACGTCCTGTACTTGGCAATCATGGACTTATCCATAGCATCCAAGGTTTCAATAGCAAGTTTGAAGTCCTGGATTAAGCTGTCGCATCGGTGCATGCTGAAGTCTTCACGGATGACAACGCGCATCATCTGCAGCTTCTCGCTATGAGGTGCCATGGTGTATGCAGGTACAATCCAGCCCCGCTCACGTAGCTGATGGGCCACAGCAAATTCATCATAGACACGACTGTTGTTTGTGGGAAGGCGCCAGGCCACCAGCGGCAGGCCCCGACCATGCGTCTCGCTCAAGATGACCATGCCCATCTTTGCGAACTCCGAAGACAGGTAGTCGCTGATGCGAGTCAAGTTTGTCATGATTGCACGGTAACCGTGCTTACCCAGACGGATAAGCTGGTAGTACTGCCCAATAACATGAGAAGCACCCTTGGAGAAGTTCAGAGTAAAGCTGGCCTGGTCGGCTCCTAGGTAGTTGATGTTGAACACTAATTCCTGAGGCAAGTACTCCGGAGAGCGCCAGATGACCCATCCGACACCGGGGTAAACCAAACCATACTTGTGACCGGAGACATTGATGGAAACCACCTTTTCCAGGCGGAAGTCCCACTGAAGATCAGGGACAATGAATGGAGCGACAAAGCCACCACTAGCTGCATCAACGTGGATTGGGCAGTCAATGTTACGCTCCACTAATAGATCGTTGATCGCCTTGATATCCTCGTATTCACCGGTGTAGGTGGTACCCAAGATAGCGCAGATACCGATTGTGTTCTCATCCACCAAATCGACTGCCTCTTTGGGGTCGATCACGAAGCGACTGTCAGTGCAGTAGACGTACTTCTCCTCGATATCGAAGTAACGAGCAGCCTTTTCCCAGCAGACCTGGACAGCACTGTTCATAACAATGTTGGGACGCGAGTAGTCCTTACCCTCGGCCTTGCGCTTGTTTTGCCATCGCTTCTTCATGGCTAGTGTGCCCAGCATAATAGCCTCAGAAGATCCAATGGTTGAAGTACCCATAGCATTCTCACTGTTGGGATCAGTGGGAATGTTGAAGAGTCTAGCAATCATGTTCACACATCGGTTCTGGATCTCGGCGGAGTGTGGATATTCCTCATAATCAATGAAGTTCTTGCTGAAGGATTCGGTCATGATCTCCTCAATCTCTTCCTCCATGTAGGTGGTGACGAAACTGGCGAGGTTGAGCTTGGGATTACCATCCAGACTCAGCTCATCCTTGATCATCCGAGCGGCAACCTGGCGGGGCATCTCTCGCTCTGGCATTTCATGCTGAGGCATATGATCCGCAGCAAAGTGAGTACCGTAGACATTAGTGTCGAAGTCACTTATTTCCGGAGGAGGAATGGAGTCAATGTCACGAGCAGAAGGGAGGACCTCATTATCCTTCTTAACTTTGGCGAGATGGACCATGATTGCACGTAAATAATGAAAGATAAAAACAAATGACAAAAGACAAAAAAGAGCAGTCAGGTATTTAAGGAATAGGAAAGTGGAAGAAGCAGAGAAACGATCAATAGACACCCGTGGGCGTGCGGGGGGCTTGTGATGACGCAGTGGAAGCACCGAGCCACTTTATCAGCCCATCGCTTTTCTCTCTTCTTCCTCTTCTCCCTCTTCTCCTTCTACTTCTACTTCCTCTACCTTACTCTTGTTTCTTTCAATACTATAAGCTTGAATCTCTCTACCTAATTCAGTCTAATTTCTCTTTTCTACTATGTATTCACATACACAGAACCCCTAAAGACGATCTAGATGTTGTTAAAGCTTAGTCAAAGCTTGGCAGAGACAAAGTGACGATCCCGCTGGACCCGGTCTACCCCTCTCATGGAGACGCGTTGAATGGGAAGAGGCCCAAGAGCCCATTCAGAGCTTACTCTCGCGCAACGTTTCCACTTTGGCAAATTGATAGTAGAAGTCCAAGCTCTTCGGGTTGAGAAGTGTCCCCGATGGCTTAATGATTTTGCCCGAAACAATCTGCTTCACAGGAAGCTCCACCTTTTTCAGGTTAACTGTGGTCTGTGACGATATACGTGGGTCAGTCCCGCTTTTACGCATCTTGTTTTTCCCTACAAAAGTACATACCGGAATCTCGGGGGTCTCGAACGTGAACATCGGTACATGACGGGGGCTCAGCTCTGTACGAATCGCGCTCTTCACTCGTGCAACCAGGTCCGGTGTAAATGCTACCCCTGGTTTCATGAGTAAAAAGAGTATCACTCGCTCGTCCGTATCCGTTGGTCGTCGCTGGCCTACGCATATGGAATCGGCAATCTCTTTCGAAAATTGACCCTCGAGTACCCGATAGATCTCTGCCGATCCAAACCGCACCCCCGACGGGTTGAGTACCCCATCGGCGCGTCCGTGAAACACGATCTGCTTTGTGATTGGATGGATGGAAACGAAGTCGCCGTGTGTCCACACATCTGTAGAGAATTAGCGGCCATACAAAGAGGCACATGAAAAGAGGGGGTGGGCCCACTATCGAATCTCCCAAAATACGCATCATGGTACTTCTTGCCGCTCTCGTCACCCCACAACAGTGTGGGCATGTTGGGAAAAGCAGACGTGGCGACCAATTCACCCGGAACGCCCTCCTCCACGGGCACACCCTTGATTCCGTCGCCACCCTCAATCGTAGAGTCGTAAACCTCCACGGGAATTCCTAGACTACATCCGGAGCATCCGCCAACATACAGGGGGACAAGAGGGTTGCCGGTTCCAAAGCATCCTGCAATATCAGTGCCGCCAGAAATATTATTCAGGCGAACCTGGGATGGGAACCCTTCGTCGTAGAACCACTCGAACAATGCATCCCGCAGAACCATACCAGTGCTTGTGACAACCCGTAAAGAGCTGAGGTCAACTTTCTCACGGGGCTTGATTTTAGCCTGTTGTAACTCATGCAGCCACCGGGGTGATATTCCAAGGTGGGTCACCCTGCGATTTGATTAGTCTGAGGACTGTACACATTGTAGAATAAGTGTCAACAGAAGGACAACTTACTTCTCCTGCGCTGCAAGATCAACCATAGCAGTGATACCTGGAATAAATGGGCTTCCATCATATAACACCACCCGCACCCCAAAGAGCAACATCTGCACAGCACCCAGATACATAATCCATCCAGTGGTTGTATATTGCAAGGTGACACAATCAGGCCCAAGTTCACTATGCAATCTCCCCTCCTTGATTGAGTTTAGAAGCACGCCGCCCACGGAATGGACGATACATTTCGGCTGCCCTGTCGTACCTGAAGAGTAAACCACCAAGAAAGGATCGCGGAATCTGACTCTTTCAAATTCAAGTTTCTCGTTGCCGCCCGCTTTTGCGAGAAACTCCGCCAGGGTCTTGGTCTTAGGGATGGAACTGATATCCACCGGCCGCGAAGTGAACCGAGGTAGTGCGATGACTCCCTCGAATTCAGGATCAGACTCCATGCCTTGAACAATTTCCCCAATCTTCGGTCGCAAATCAATGGTCTTGCCACTGTAAACCGCCAAGTCGTCCATAAACAGCCAACGAGGCTTGATCTGAAGCAGTCTATCTAGAACACCCTTAGTACCCATATCCGTGGAACTAGACGAGAAGATCGCTCCAAGAGCAGTTGACGCCAGGAACACAAGTAATGTATCGATGCTATTCGCTGCGCAAAGAGCAATGCGATCGCCCCGAACGACCCCATGAGCCTTCATAGCCTGAATCAGGGCTCCAGTCCGTCGTCGAAGCTCACCCCAGGTAAGATGGACAACCTCATGCGCAGCACCTTCTCGGACTGCGCTGATGGCAATCTTGTCATCTTCCTTGTCTGTTTTGTCGCCAGCAACGCGCGAGAAAAGCAGGTTTTCAGCGAAGTTCAGACGCACACCGGCGAACCATTCGGGCACGCTGTCCATTCGAGCGGATTCGTCAACTACCCTTGTGTAGGAGCCCTCGTGGATCAGTTGAAAGTATTTCCAGCAGAATTCCCAGAATGCAGATCGGTTGTTGATTGAATACAGGTACATATCATGGAAGGACTGACATAGGTTAGATAGAGATAGGTAGTATCTTCAAACAGGCCATCTTCACTCACGTCAAACTTGAGCCCGGTGGATGTCTCTAGGTCTCGCTGAAAGTGACCCATCTGGGTCGACTCTGGGGCCGGATGCTGCCATATCTTACGCGGAAGGGATGTCATCTTGAAGAACTATAGTAGTCATATGCGAGGAATGTAGAATTTCCCTCCGTTTTTATGTCCAACCTTAGAAGCGTGCCGAGGCCCGAAGCAAATATAAGCGGGTAACCCGGCCCCGGTGCGGGGACCCCGCTTGGTGTAGGTGAGATCTAGTCCTATTCTGGACATGCACATTCCAAAGCTGAACATCTACAGATCTTAGTCATGTTATGAATTGAACTGGGCTGGGAAATTACGAGTACGTGGCTATTATCTTAGCCCTTCGGGTGTTTTGATGTGGAGACACTATATCTCCAGGGCTACCGTAAGTGCTTGACTTGTTAGAGCTACTACCTTCTCCTCTCTTTTCTTGTTAACATTAACATTCAATTACCACACCCCCCTTTACTTCGCCTGAAATCAGTGCCTAACTTGAAACCTCCAAGCACCATCATCGCTTGGTGAACTAAACTACCGGGCCCATCGACCCCTATGCCGGACATGATATAGATGGAATGCGACGAATTTAGTGTTGAGAGGCTACTTCCCTTTACATCCTGCCCTTGTTTTCCTATACCTTAGCGGTAGTTATTTTCCTGACAATTCATAGATATATATATTTGTATATTCTGCAAGATGAAGAACCTTTCATTGTGCTCATTGGTAGGCCTGGCGGCTATCCGTAATGTTCCGTTACCAATCTGGGTGTGGAGGTTAGAATCACTCTACAAAAACTACCAGCTCGGTCACCATATGACTACGGTTGTAGTTGCAAGCTGTGATAGAACTGCCCAGGTGGGTCGCACCTTCCTACTTGGGTGCTTTCTCTTTTAAGATCATCTTGGTCTTTCCTCTCTGCTCCTTCTTCTCTTTTCCTTTTTCTCTTTTCCTTCTTCTCTTCTCCTCTCAGCACACCAATACAAATTCCACCTCCCTGGAAACGGATGATGCTCTAGGAATGAGAGTCCACTTTCAGAAAGTTCGCGGACACAAAATGGCCATTCAACCTTGGGGTGGTTGGCTTTAACTCAAAATCACCAGAACCCAATGCACCTACGCGTATGAGAATAAATGCACTGAAGGTGAAAAACCAGAATTAAATACCCGTATATAGAAAGGGATTAAATGATTCCAGTATAGCTATTTATAGTAGAGATTTAATACCTGCTGTAAGGAGTTGAAAAAGTGGTATTTATGCTTACAATAAAAACGCTATTAATTTAATTCCGCTGAGTCAACGGGCGCCACATGTCGTAGCCTGGGAGTCCCATCCTTCCCATGCACGAAGTCTGTGATATAGTTCCATCTCAAATCTTTCCTTGGAATGAGGAGCTTCGTTAAACTGGGCCAACATATCTTCGCCTGAGGAAAAATCCGACTCAAAAGGTTTCTCGCCAGGACCCCTCATATTCGCAAGAATACACTGCCTAAAATACCAACGAAGACAGTTGTCCGACACCCTGTCTGGGTCGGTTTCATTTCGACAGATAGGGTCCAGATATCTTCCATCGATCTTATCTATATCGTATCTGAAACAAGTGATTTTGTAATCATCCTATAAATAAATGAATTAGTATGATATCCGTTCCTTAACTCCTTGATATTGAAATACTTACGTCAGGATTTATGCCAAAACAGTACTTGTCGAACAACTCGTGAAGATGTGTTCGCATCAGTAGACCATTCTGCACAGAGTTAATATGAGACGTCGTAATATTGGTTGCGTCGGCATTAGTAATCCATTTATCGAAGTCATTCTTAACCCAGTGTTCTTCTTTCTCCAAGGGAAAGACATGGCAGGCTTGAAACCCATACCAGATATCAAATTCGCTTTCCGTGTTATCGACTCCAGAAACGACACATTTTTTATCTCGACTTCGGACGCCGAGCTTGAATCGTTCATTCTTAGCACTTATTCTATGGGAGGGAATACGACGGATATGGGGTTCATCAGTTATCACGATAGAATCTAGGTATCCGAGTTAGAAGGTTTGTTGTTTCAAATTTTGAAAGACTTACCTCCAGGCGCAGTAACAATATAGTAATTTCCAGATGTCAATTTGTTGTCCGTTCGTTCGACTTGATTTCCATTGAAGTCAATAACAGTGAACGGGCGTGTCAGTACGTTTGAAGGGGACTGAACAACCAAGACAACGTGAAGGAAGTCGATAAAATTTCTTTCTGTGACGCTGCCATTCTGATAAAAACCACCAAGCTCGTTCCCAGTGGGATGATCATAGAAAAGGACATTGCGTCTATAGCTCATGTTGACTTGAGGGAAACAACGAGGATGAGAAAGGATTTCTTGGCCATGAACTGAAAGAAATAAGTGAAGGTGTGCGACAACAGATGAGGAAGAAGAGAAATGAGGATGAGGGGAACCTTTGGAGGAGAGATGAGGGGAAAGTGAGAGACTGGGACGGCCCATTCTTAATCACGTGATTCATAGTTCAACGCTGACTGAGCCTTTTTATCTTTCCTCAGATCAACTGTTAGTACTCCATACCCAGTTTACATATATCTTTCAATATTGACAGCGTCATCCATTTGGATATTGAGAAACATATCTTGAATATCATCCCATTTTCCGGTGTCCGTTTTTGTTCTTAAGCGACCGGCCTTCAGTGGCTTCACACACTCAAAATGCCTATCAACCAACCCTCCAACCAGATCAAATTCACCAACGTCTCGGTAGTCCGACTAAAAAAAGGTACACTTCTGTCTTATCTATAATACTTTGGCTTTTCTGACCTTTTATCTCCATCCAGGCAAGAAACGCTTTGAACTCGCCTGTTACAAGAACAAACTGCTCGAATACCGATCCGGCGCCGAAAAAGATCTCGACAATGTCCTCCAAGTCCCCACCGTGTTCCTCTCCGTCTCCAAAGCACAAACCGCCCCATCAGCAGAGCTAACAAAAGCCTTCGGGCCCGGTACCCCTCGCGAGGAAATCCTCCAAGAGATCCTCCGTAAAGGCGAAGTGCAAGTCGGCGAGCGTGAGCGCAAAGACATTCTCGAGCGAGTGGAGAAGGAAGTACTGGATATCGTGTCAGGTCGACTAGTCGACCCATCCACTAAGCGCGTGTACACATCTGGAATGATCCATAAGGCGTTGGATCAACTCACCTCGGCTAGTGGACAACAACAGACACAAGCGAGCGGGGACGCGAATGGAGATGGCGAAGAGAAATCCTCTCAGCCGAAGAAGCCGCTCTGGACGGGAGTTTCGGCGACCCGCTCGGCGAAGAGTCAAGCGTTGGATGCTATGAAAGCTCTCATTGCTTGGCAGCCGATCCCTGTTATGCGGGCTCGCATGCGTCTTCGTGTGACATGCCCAGTGTCCCTGCTTAAGCAGTCTGTCAAGGCTGCCCCAGGGGCTGCGTCGAATAAGGAGAAGGAAGTCCCATCTGGTGGCTCAAAGAACAATAAGAAGGGGAATAAGGGATCCAAGAAGTCGGCTAAGAGGGATGATTCAGATATCGAGGCTGGTCAGTCTGATGAGGAAGCTGCACCCAAGGCCCCGAGCACCGTCAAAGACAGAATCATGGCCTTCATTGAATCGGTTGAATCGCAAGAGATCATTGGCGGGGATGAATGGGAGATTGTTGGGTTTGCTGAGCCCGGTGCATTCAAGGGATTGAATGAACTAGTAAGCAATGAGACCCGTGGAAGAGGCCGGGTTGAGGTTCTGGACATGTCGGTCACACATGAGGATTGAATCGGGACGTTTGATTTCTCTACGTGGCTTTAATGTACATGATATACCGATATGATTGATGATAAAAAGCAAGAAAAGAACCTTGAAATATATTGGATTTTGACATGCCCCGAGTCATCCTGTCTCATTGAGGGGAATTCTCTACAACGTAGGAGCTAAGAAAGTCGATCATCATGGAAAAAGCAAAGATAAACCGCAGCCAAACAATAAAGACATCCTGCAGCGAAGGAACATGGCATCAGCCATCAGCTCGTAAGAAAAAGCCACTCAACGTTTGAGATGGTCTTTGCAGCCTTGGAAAAAAAGTAAGGATCTCAAGAATAATAGCGTTAGGGCATATTATTGACTCGCAACGAGAAGGCAACTAAAAATATGACACAGTAAGACTAGAATATAGACAAATGAAAGCAAGAAACCCAGCTCCAGAACTGAGAGAGTATCGGGAATTCCCAGAAGGGAAAAGCAATCAGTGATGATCATGACACGTTTTTGTGCCCCTCGAACAACTCAGACATTCAACCCAGGCACGCTAATATTATCCTGTCCAGTCACCATCAAAACCACATGCTTACCCGGGCCAAGTTCTCTAGCTAGATCGAGTGCCTTGGCTACCGCGTGACTTGAGTCAAGACCGGGTAATATCCCCTCGTAGTGCTGAAGGGTTTTAAATCCGTCCAGGGCAACCGCGTCGGTAGCAGTGGAAATTTCAATCCGGCCTGAATCCTTCCAATGAGCGACCTCAGGGCCCACAGTAGACAAGTTCATGTCTGGTGAAATGGAATGTGAGTCAAGGATCTGACCATCGTGGTTTTGGAGAAGGAGAGTACGGGCACCTTGCAGAACCCCAAGCTCGCCATCTGTCAGGCTAGCTGCCTCCGCAGCTTCCACGCCAACCAGACGAATAGAAGAGTCAGGGAGGAACGGTCTGAAGAGACCTATTGCCCCGCTACCGCTGCCAACTGCGGTCACGAGGGCATCCGGCTGGCGACCTACTGCCTGGCGCATTTGGTTTGCGACCTCCTCACCCAAGAGGGATTGGAATGTGCGAGCCAGCGTCGGGAGGGGACTGGGACCCACTGGGCTCCCCATGAGGTAGTATGCAGATTCGTGATTGCAGAATGCATATCGCAGGGCTTCTGTGATAGCTGCACGTAGACTACCCATGCCGGAAGTGGTACGGGCCGTCCGGACCTTAGCGCCGAGCGACTTTATCTCGAGCACGTCCTGCTCCTGGGCACTAGCGTCGTCTGCACCAATAACGACCACGCAGCGCAGTCCCAGACGTGCGCACATTGCAGCAGTGAAGTTGCCATGTTTGGCCGAGGCGCAATCTGTAACGATCTCAGACCGGCCCATACGGCGAGCTAGGAGGAGCTGGCCGATGATGTTGCGGGTTTTGTGGCTGCCGTACTCATTTTTGTCCTCGCGCTTCAGCCAGATGGTAGCTCCTCCTGCCAGGTTGGTTAACTTCTTGGCCATGTATAGTGGTGTGACACGGGCACGCTGGAACGTGGCATATTCCTCCCAAAACGAAGGGTCTGAGACGGTGGCCTCAAAGAATGATGTCAGCTCATATAAGAATTCCATTATAGCTTCAGGAGCAAACCGGCCCCCATAGGAGCCGTAGCCATCAAATGTGACCTGTGGGGCCTGCAGACTACCATCTACCTGCAGGATGGGGGTATACGGTGCGATTGTGCTCAATCTCAATGTAGAGATAGGTTTGACAGGTGTCTCGGAGGGCGTGGAAGTGTTTCCAATGACGTTTGATACGGTTGTTGCTCTGATTTCACTGTCTGAGGTATTTGTCGACTCGATTTGTGTGCTGCTATCACAGCTCAAGGGAGAGATCGAAAGACCCCTGAACTTTATGCTACCAGGTCCCTCCAGATATGGACTAGCAATTCGCACTTGAGGAATCGATCTACCAACAGGTCTCAAGAGAATGGGATCTTCCATGGTGTATTTTATCGGATGAATTATTCAGAACATGCAATGGATCTAAGTTAGGCCATGGTACAAGTGGGCGAGTGGTGCATTAAATATAGTGTTAACTCTCTTGCCTTAGGTACGGAGTATGTCGGTACCTTTCAGCTCATCGGGCCAACTGAACCAAAACTCCGATCTAGTCGGATTGCCTTTCTTGGCTAACTGGGCTATCTGACTGGCTCTTCTTATTTCAATTGCGAGCGGGGTGCATTTGGAGTCAGTATATGGCCGGTATCGTGACATTACGTAGATGCCGTAAATATTATTGATTCTATTATAGAGCAACTATGTAGTAATGGGTAAAGATCGCTGCGTTTTTGTACATCATAGAACTATGTACATGACTCCTCCTACTGGTAGAAAAGGCACGAAATGATTATTCAGACTCCCGAGGTCAATAACCTCCTATGTACTCGGCGAATTTTTTCCTGGAAATCCTTTTAATAAGAGCCAGGTTCGAATACTCCGTAAAATAAGTGAAATCCTTCTAAATGCAATGAACCACAGCGGCGGCAGCAGTGGGACCCTAGGCCCAGCGCCAATGATCTGCGGAAACCCGATTTAGTATGATTAGATCCTATATTGTAATCGAGATGTGGAGCTTTTGCAGGGATTCAGCTCCTTCTAGCACCAAAGCCGATAATGATTATCAATGGGCCTCCGAACGCGGAATCGCACCTCGGAATATATGCTGTGTTACATCAATGCTGTGTTACATCATGCGCACTCTTATAATAGCCTTGTTGGTGTTTCATGATGAGAGCCTTATCTCAGGCCATAGTCAAATCCACGACGTGATTCATCCTGGTCTCGCTCCACATGTTACCGTTACTTTACTAGATCTTTCAGACGACTCGGCTCGTACAATGCTCTTACTTTATCCCAAGGGTGAGATATTTTGTTTTCGATGGAGTGCAGTGGATGCTGCTACGCCCTCAATTGACCTATGGGACCGTATTCATTCAATGATCTCTTTCAGCTACTATAGGGATGATGTAAATAATTCATTGAAATCGACCTAGGGCGAAACGGATCATGTGATCAACATAGTGGGACAAATTTCAACGATGACCTTTTTTTTAGCTGTCTTTTAATGCATTACTATTTTTTATCGAGTCATTGAAACTAGTAAAGCATATATTAGCCAAAATTGAGGTTGGAATATCTGTGGTCGAAACGGGGAGTGGGATACGAATATATATATATCACTAGGCTACTTGGGGCGACCAATTCTAATACAACTTCCGAATTTCGTACAATCCATTTATTGAATAGCATGATGCACCAATGAAAGTCGTATTACCAGATACCAGAATAGCTTCAGGGCTAAGTATGGACAGGGAGCGATGAATAGTTATTAGAATGTTATTCCCATTGGAAATTGACCCTGGAGTGCAACTTCAAAAGGAGTAGCAATTACACCAAGCGACAGAGCTGATTCCTAAAGGCTGAGCCTTGATTTGAGCATCTTGGCTCTTCTATCCTAGTTGTGGACAGGTTAAATTTCTACAAAGAACTCGCGTCCCACTTTTACACATAGTACAAACTGATGTAAATTTGGAAATCTGAAGTACGTGTGTAGTATCGAAAATAGTCAGGACAACACCAAAACATTCTCACAAAGTTATTTAACCTCAACGCGACAGGCATCATCCCATTTGGTATTTGGATGGATATTATACTCACCATACTCACCGAAAAAGCTCATTGGTGATCAACGAGGTGATCATACGATTTATTACCGAAATAGAGCGATGTGCGATCTTGGCGCGGGGGAAGAAAGCTTGGCTTTCCCCGGGGGCTGGGAGATTCTTCGAGAACAACTAGAAGAGATCTATACAATTCGTGCATTTTACCGTTTTAGATTTAATCGGAGTTTATACCTGTTTAGGTGCAAATCAGAAGTTTATCTCAAGCGACGGTTTCTTTTTCTCTAGTTCTAAGAGAGACATTCGCAACATGTATATCGTGATAAGAGCAATGGCTCACGGTGCCAGGGGTGGATTAAAAAGTAAAACCGACAGACCCCACAATAAATAAAACAAACAGCAAAATCCTTAACGGGTATACGCTTATATGCAAATGCATGACAAATGTGATGGAAAGACCATCGCTGGCCGAAAGTCCTCGGCATCTAGCGGGGGGGGGGCGACTCGGTCCGCGATGAGAGTGAAACAGCATGCTCGGACGTTGTTTCAGGGATGGCGGGCATTAATCCTCAAGATTATTGAGATAGTAATATCCGACCGTGATCCCAAGGGAGCCAAAAAAAATAAGGTTGAATAAATAGAAGACATCAAGTCTGGAGGAATGGAAGGGATGATTCAAGAAGGAACAATCTCCTGGATGTGAAGAAAGTAGGTTGGCGATTAGGGATGAATGACTCAAGGGCAGACCTGAACGGCGATCAAGGCGCGAGTGAGATCCTCGGGGGCGAAAGGGAGGTCCTTTCGGGTGGATATAACGCACGGGGTCAAAGCGGGCGAGATGGTGTGGACGAGGGGTGACGAGTAGCGGATGGACTCCTTGAGGAAGAACTTGGAGTTCTTTGAATCCTCAGGGATCTCGTAGATAGAGCCCTCGTTTATAAGGGTCATCATTGAGCCATTATAGCTGGAGGTGTCGACGACGGTGGAGGACTGAGAGCCGGAGTTGGGGTCGCGTGGTGATGATTCAGCAAGAGCCTCTGGATTGGAAGCTATCAGGAAAATGTGACGTTAGAATTAAGTTTTTCTTTTTGATAGGGGAGATTTCAATCAGGGCTGGAGATGCGTACCTGGATCGACATCATCATCCGGTGATACCGAGTTGTCAGAATCGGATGGGCCAGAGTAACCGTCAGAACCCTCATACGTGGCACAGGGCGACACGGGGATTTCAAATGAGCGAGTTCGTTCGACCATCGCACCCTGGAAGGACCAAGCGGCTAGGCTCTTTTGGTGGGCACGGTCGAAAGGACCACGAAATTTGGAAGGGGGACACTCGTGTCGTTTATAGTATTCAACCTTGGGTTTTCCATCATTTTTGGAGGAGCGGAACACCCGCTTGACCTTCTCACGGAACGTCATATTGGAGGGAAAAAAAAAGAATTGTGAACTAGGATATTCAAGATTCACATTCAAAGAAGTTCAGAGATCAATGCGGGTGGTTCCTGGAGAAAATGTCTCAGTGCATACCACTCCCAGATTGGGAACGGACGCGGTGGGTGTGCAAGCACGAATAGCGGGGTTTTTGAATCAGGACCAGTGTAATCATTCTATGAGAATATAGAGAGAGGGAAATTACAGGAAGTAAGAATTAGGAAATTAAAAAAAAAAAGAAAGTAAAAGAGTGGGAGATGGGGAAATGCGGGAATTATAGTCAAGATTGAACGTGGATGCAACGGCAAGAGAGATAAGCCCAAGTGGGATGGAGGTCCGGGTTCCCCAGAAGCGTCTCCGATCCATATCCGGTGAGGATATTGGGGCAAAATGGTAATGGCCATTAGTGATCCACTGTGTAAGAATTAGTTTGCTAATTGTACACTTTATACACTGCTATATCAGAATCTTTTCTAATAGATTCAATGTTATATTAGTTATGTTGTATATTATGTTATGTTGCATGTTGTATTATGTTGTATTATGTATATTGTACAACAGTTGTACTTTGTATATCGGCAACCCCGTCCGATTTAATCTCCGCGAACACTAACCCGAAAAATGGCCGGGGGCCAACGAATTGAAATGTAACAGTAGTACTTTGTCCACTTCCTGATAATACAGATGGTAGCGAACTAGATCCTCCCTATTGTCATAAAAGTATGTTGTACTTCGTATAATAGAACATGATCATCTGGGATGTAAGTGGCGTACTGCAGCGAAGGCTTCCAGAAACTCGGTGAGCCTCACAGTTACATCATTACTTATTATTTTGTGTAAGAGGGTGTGTCATGAATTGTCACGAAAGGTCATAAATGGCCATCAAAGCACGGGAATAAACCGGAATCGGAGTGGACTAAGTTTGCCTTGATTGCCCTGCTTTGGTTTCCCCCCACCACTCGGCACGTTTTTGCCGCGTTTGCCTGTTCGTGTGGTAGAGTTTGGTTAATAATACATATTTTGGCTCAACTGTACAATAACCACGGCCGGCTGGCCCAATGGCAAGGCGCTTGACTACGAATCAAGAGATTGCAGGTTCGATCCCTGCGTCGGTCACTTCATTTATTTTTTAATTTCATTTATTTTTTTGGTTCATCTACTTATAGTTGTTGTGTATATAGTATAAGATATCATCCTGATGACCTCATAGCGTATGGTCAAAGACAGAGTTGGGCAGGATTTGAGATCCTATATTGGACACATATGTATGCATGTAATAGCGCCTCAAATCCACTGCCGCGCAATACATCGTACACAAAGTACACCTAGTGGGGATACCATTTCTGACTCTATTGGAGGTTCTTTCAAATGCCATGGATCTTGCATTTCATTCATTTTACTTTGATTACTCTTTTACTCTTTTACTCTTTTATGATTACTATTTTTGTCTTTTTATTGTGATCACCTACCGGATTTGGCGATGATGTAATCGCTATTTTGTCTTCCTTTCTCCAAGAATGCCTAGTCCCTGCCGTAGCTCAAGTATAAGGGGATACGCCTTTACCCATATCATCCTTGAGGCATCCTTTGCCCTGATTACCCTGATTACCCTGACTATTGCCCCTGGACGGCCCCTAGTTGTGCAGGCACAACCCTATTTACCCGATGCAGACGTTAGGGCTGGCCCAAGCTCACACGACAAGGAAACTATGAAAGAAACATTTGCACATTTGCATGTGGAGGAATGTACAGTAAAAATTGAAGTTAAAAAAAAGAGAAAGACACACTTAGCGAACTTAAGTCTTTGACTTTGAATAGAAATTTGAATACATTTGAACCTAATAATAGCCGGAATAAGAGTAGAATTAACTACTACAACAAATGTAAGAAGAAGAAGAGAAAAAAAAAAAAAAAAAGAGATTAAATTTTGTGATACTTTGTGTTCCAGAAGTGTCCTCACCACGGATCCAAGAACCCTAGAGACGAGAACATACCGCGTCATCCCTTACTTGTCTTCTTCCTTCCTACACTTCACTACTATAGTAAGTTAACTTATCTTTCCACCATATTTCATCTTCTGACCAGCACAGAATCAATTTCATTTCAACCATGGCCAAGAAAGGAGGAAAAAAGAACAAGAAGGGCAGCAAGCCCGCGGCCGTTGTCGCCGCTGCAGACAACGTCAAGGACGTGTAAGTTGAAAAATTGAACATGATGCCACATCACCATCTAATTCTTCAGTGAGCCCGATCACGAAACCGTCGATGATACCAAGCAAACTGAAGGCCCAGCTGAGACCGTCGAGCAGACAGAGGCGCCAGAGACTGTGACACAACCTACCGAGACCGTCGCTGAGCCCAAGGCGCCCGAGCCCACCCCCTCGACCGAGGTTCCCGCAACTGAGATCCCAGCTGTGGCGGAGACCAAGGAAGTGGAGACCAAGGAGGCTGTGAAGGCTGAGGAGGCTCTCGCGACAGAGAATAAGGGTACAGTGGAGGAGGCCGTGGAGAAGGCGCAGGCCTCCAAGGCTGGCCAGTTGGGCGAATTGGAAGGTGGCGCTGCCGCAGGCACCGGTATGACGCGTGTTCGTCAAAATGCGACAAAGGTTTCGACTAACCTGGAAAACTGCAGCTGTCCTCCCCGAGACAACCACCAAGGAGCCCGTTCCCTCAATCGCCGCCCCTATCGCCGCCCCTATCGCCGCCCCCGTCGAGACCGATGCTGCCCACGCCAAGCGCCCGTATGAGAAGCCCATCTTCAGCAATGAGGAGAACCTGAAGCCCCACAAGATGCCCAAAACCGACGAGGAGGCCATCACGGCTGGCGTGGCGGAGGACAAGAAGACCATTGAGACCTTGGCTGGTGCTGGACCCGCTTCCACTGCTGCGTTCACCACCCCTGAGCCTGTGCCTGTTCAGGCCGAGGAACAGGTTGCTGAGACACCTGTGGTCGCTGAGGCGCCTAGGATCGCTGAGGAGAAGGCCGAGGCACCTAAGGTTGCTGAGGAAAAGGTCGCCGAGGAGAAGGTCGAGGCACCTAGGGTTGCTGAGACACCCAAGGTTGTCGAGGAGAAGGTCGCCGAGGCACCTAAGATCGCCGAGGAGAAGGTCGAGGCACCTAAGGCTGCTGAGACACCCAAGGTTGTCGAGGAGAAGGTCGCTGAGACACCTAAGATCGCCGAGGAGAAGGTCGAGGCACCTAAGGCTGTCGAGGATAAGATCCCCGCCGAGTCCGTCCTCAAGAGCGCCCCTGCTCAGACCGGCACTGGCAAGCCTGCTTCCTCTCCTGAAGCGGTTGCTGCTGCGAACGCTGCCATCCTCGCTTCCATGGGCGATAAGGGTGCTGCTCCGGCTGCTGCTCCGGTTGTTACCAAGGGAGCTGAGCTCAAGAAGCCCGAAGCTGCCCTGAAGCGCGGCGAGGAGCCTCTGCCCAAGGCTGAGGCACCCAAGCCCGAGACCAAGGCTGAGCCTGTCAAGGAGGAGGCTGGCAAGGTCCGGCAAGAGACTCAGAAGACATCTGAGCCCTTACCAGAGCAGGTCGAGAAGAAGAAGGGCGGGTTCATGTCCTGGTTGAAGCGCAAGTTCAAATGAGTAAATTAATCGCTGTGGGAGTGAGAGAGCCAGTGTATAATATGCGCTATACGCTAGTTGGGGATGTTGGGAGGGGCTTGTCGGATACCTCAGGCTGCCTCAGGCTTTGTTTTTCTTTCTTTTGTCAGGCTTTGATGATACACCAGTTGAAATTATATATCAGAATCAGAATTATAGTGCTTATTATTTGTGTCCTGGGGCGTAATGTAAAAAGTAATTTTGCGAAGAGGATGTCTTGAAGAGTTGTTAGGCTTCCATGTTGTCTGACGTACACCGCTAGTCAGGCGTCATTGACATGTGTGGCTCCATCTGGACATCGTGACTCGATCGTTTATCTACTTTTCCTTGGCGAATCAGTCTTCCTTTATCCTCACCATGCCCACAAGGCCGTCATTACTTAGGGGTTGTCTACTTCCTTGCTATCGCCGGATTCCCGCACCTGGTATCAAAAGACAAGAAGGGGGTTATAAACTAAAAGCGGGTCTAAAAGACGTGAAGGATACCAAGTTTGCTCCAGTGGAGACACAATGTCAACACGAGACATATAACATATATTGTAATATCAACATTACCTGGTACCATAGTGAAGATGTATGTTCGGTGGGTGACTAGTCTCATGCCACTATACCTCTGATTTGATTTTATGCCACTAAGTGACATTTGTTTAACCATCTAGGAGACTGTGATATATCCATTGGCGTGATGTTCGACGCCTTCCAACCATTCTTTTGACAAAGATTGTATAGAAACAGTTAGCTCTGTTGCTATATGCTTCTGGCTAGTTCTATATCGACTCTACCAGGTTGTTACATTCACTATGACCCCTAGGATCGAGTGGCTTGATGTGGGAACTTGATTTATAATATTTAGATATTTAGATATTAATAGAATTAATAGAATTATAATATTGGAGGACTCTCATAGTTATAAATCCCTAGCGTAACTTTTTCTATAATCCAAGACCTTTCTTTAATACAACTTGTGATCATATGCTTAGCCATTAGACTGTGAAAGTATCAATAAACATTATATTAATAAAGTATTTATCTTTGTTAACAAGTAGTCAACCTCGCACAACTAAAGAGAAGAAGTAGAGAGTTAGTCAGTTTATTCTATTACAGCTGAATACTCGATATTAAGGAAATAATACAAAGTAGGAGAATAAGAAAGCCCTCCTTCACCTATGCTCCTATAGAGCGCCGCTAGCGCTCTACTGTTAGCACCCTTGGCCCCACACCGTGTGCTTATATAGGATTCTGCCAGACGAATTATCCACCATCAAGGCCTACCTAGGGCTACCAGGCCTACCTATCATGCTAAAAAAATTACCCTGCCGAAAAGAAAGCAACCTTGAAATTCTACTCTGTATATATTTCCACCTTACTGGTAGTGTGGCTAGAATACAGGCTTTAAAAACGGCTTAAAGTGTGAAAACGACTTTTCCTATACCTTTGGTTTTAATTACTCGATGTCCAGGTCTATCCAAGATTAATGAAATTCAGAGTTGCCTAGACATATATACTAAACAAAAGCTAAATCACCGAAAATCAACGGGAAAACAGATGATACCGACCTCGGGACTATATGGTCTTTCGAGATTTCCCAGAGGATTAGGTGTCGAATTGTGCTCAAACAGCCATTCACAGGATCAATAACACGCAGTGCAATGATAAATTTATCAACGCATTGTATCATATAGCAAATCGGTCGAGTGTTTAGAACCACTCGCCACCGATCCAGCGGTTGAAGAACTCCAGGCCAGACTCGGGCTGGTCCATGGGAACCATGTGGCCACCGCCGAAGATACGCATAAAGGTGAAGTTGCCGTGGGACTTGATCTGGCCGATCTTCTTGCCGACGTGCTCGTTCTGCACAATCTTGAGGTCCTCAAGCTCGGCGGAAGCGAACTCCTTCTGGCCAGGCCACTCAAGAGCCTCGGACCAGGCCTTGTTGCCAAGCCAGTTGCAGATGAAGTCAGCATCACCAGCATAGATCAGGACAGGGATCTGCTCAAGGAGACCGGGCACGAGGCGGTGGTAAGGCTTGAACCAATCACCATTGAAGAGGAAGTTACGGTTGATGTCGAAGTTGCATGAGTCGTAGCCATCAACTTCGGCACCGACAGCCTCACGCACGCTCTCCTGGCCAAGGTACTCGCTGATGTAGCCCAGGCCCTTGTAGCACAGGTTACTCTCGTCCTCACACTTGCTGCGAACATCGTAAACGTTCTGGCCGGTGCGCTGGTAGGGGCCAAGCAAGGCGTTGTTGCAGTAGATCGAGGCTGGGACACAAACCCAGGGGCTCTCGCTGTTGTAGCAGGACTGGATCATGCTTTGGCAGCGGGACAGGGCGTTGTCCATGGACTGGCAAGTGCTCTCATCCAGAACAGCGGGGTAGCCACCATCACCGCAGGCCATGGGGCGGTAGTACCCATACTGAGTGAGACCGTCGGTGAGACCATTACCAATGAGAACAGACTTGAGGTTGATGTTGCGCTTTTTGTGGGAGAGAATCTCAGAAGCCATGACGGGGATGTAGTGGCCAGCGTAGGATTCACCAGCAATGTGGAAGTCCTGTGTGGCGTACTCGGGGAATTGCTTGAAGAACAATGTGAGGAGAGCATAGACGTCTTTGCCAGCAGCAACAGTGTCGCTGACGGAGGAGCCACTGTAGGAGTAGCCGACATTGATGGGCTGGTCAAGGAAGATCACAGAGGCATTGTTGTTCCATGAGAAATCATTGTAAACAGGCTTGATCGTAGCATCGATGGAGCTGGGTCCAAGTTCCATGAAAAGTCCGGTGAGGGACGAGCAGCCGGGACCACCATTCAGCCACAGGACAACGGGGTCGTTCTTGGGGTCATTGCGAGACTCGAAGAACCCTATCGAAGGTTAGATAAACCGTACATAATGAACGGACTGTTTCCAAACTCACAGTAAAACAGGTGCTTGTCGTTCTCGTCGTCATCCAGGTAACCACTGTACTGCTTCACGCCGGGATCGATACCGAGGGCACTGGGGTCAACCTTCTTGGCACGAAGGTTGTAGGTCTCAAGCCTGCCGTCAACCTCACGCTCCTTAGTGCCCTCGGCACCAGAGACCCATATGTCTTGGACTTCGGCGCCACTGACATGATAATCCCAGTGCGAGTCAGGGCGGCGGGTGTGCTTCTTGGGTAGGGAGAGCAAGGGAGCGCTCCCCATGGATTCCGGGAAGTAGTTCGAGACTTCCTCCCAGAGCTGACGAGCCTCACTAGAGAGAGACTTGAACTGATCCTGGAGGTGCTGCAGGGGCTTGAATGCATCCGCACCCGGTTGGGCTACGTTCTCCGCATGCTCGCTGTGAGCTCCAAGAACCTGCTGGAATGACGGGGCAGCGGCCGAGGCAGCTCCCACCAATAGAGTGGCGGACAGGACTCTCATTGCAAACTGTGTTGGATGTCACAGCAAGAGTGATGCTAATAATGGGTTGGTGATGAAGAGCGGGTACCTTGGGGTCTGGAGTCAGGCACCTCTTATCAGTAACAGTTCTTAGGAATGGCTTTCAAAAATAAGCCAAAGGAAAATAATCACCTACACTTTGAAGATACCACAAGATATTTGATAATTGAAATAAAGTTAAGGGATTCGAAGAAGCAACACGGTGATGCCCTGGGCTTGTGAGATGAGGAGAAGCAGGTCCCTTGACCGATGACGCCGGGGACGGTCGATAAGACGACGGAGGCTGGACCAATCAAGTGAACCCAGGGCCCTTACCACATGATCAGATGAGTCAGCATGAGTTCAAAGATTTAAAAGTAGTTCTATTCATCAACTATGTACGGAGTAGAAAGAAAGAGCAAAGAACTACAAAAAAAGATATACCAAGGCATAAACAGCCGACAATTCTTGTACAGAGTCATAAAGCTTAGAGCTTGGTAGAGTGTACCTTACGTAGGCATGGATGTATTGAAGTGCGGGTTTTCCAAAGGCGTAGATGGGAGCAGAGGGATAGCCTCAGTACCCCATAGTTTTTGCTCGATGGCTTAAGCCTCGTCCCACACCGACGGTCTAGGACATCCTACCCCACAGAAAGATATTCTCCTAACTATACCACAAAGCCTTGCAAGATATTTTACCCTACGAGGGCCGAGGATTGGGACAGGGTTATCGAATGGGCAAATTAATCCACAGATAAATCCCTTCAATCCCACGACCAAGAGTAAACGCATCGAAGAGATCGGATCATTTCATTGATATGGTTCATTTTCAATTTTTCGACAGCGGGGAAAAGGTCCCACGAGTGCCCATAGAAACACACCGGAAATAACGGAATCCCTCCAAGAACCCCCGGCAAAAATAACGAACAGAATAATTTAGCCCTTCTTCTTGCTGACACCGACGGTGCGACCGCGGCGGCCAGTGGTCTTGGTGTGTTGACCACGGACACGGAGGCCCCAGTAGTGACGCAGACCACGGTGGGAGCGGATCTTCTTGAGACGCTCGAGATCCTCACGGAGCTTGGAGTCGAGACCGTTGGAGACAACCTGGGTGTCCTTGCCATCGGTGATGTCGCGCTGTCTGTTGAGGAACCACGAGGGGATCTTGTACTGAGTAGGGGTCTGGAGGATGGTCACGATACGCTCGAGCTCTTCGGTGGTGAGCTCACCAGCACTATAGAAAGTGTCTTGTCAGCTTTGCTGGTCTTGTGATATTTGTGCGATTGTTGTGCGGTATTCCGTATTGTCGATTCAAGCCCAAACTGCTCCATTGTCTCTTTCAAGTGTTTCCTCCAATAACAGACGGATGGGAATGATTGGATATTCGATGGGGGTTGTGGCGAACGTACCGCTTGTTGAGGTCGACATCGGCCTTCTTGCAGACCAGGTTGGAGTAACGGCGACCGACACCCTTGATCTGGGTCAGAGCGTACATGATCTTCTGCTTGCCGTCAACATTGGTGTTGAGCAGACGCAAGATGAACTGGAAGTTCGTCTTCTCGCCGGTCACGAGCGCTGTTATCGAGAAATCCCCATGTTAGCCGACATTCAATTTCGAGAACCGCCGTCTCTGCCACCGTTTCCTGCTTTTCTTTTCTTTGGCAAATTCGTGGTTGTATCTCATATAATGCTCTCAGACTGAAAGGAGGGGTCGTCACGTACACATGATGGGCGATGGGCGAGGATCGCGATAGGTTGTCGACAGAGGGATGGAGAGAGGAAGTCCAACTCAATGACTTTGCTTGTGGGATCGGGTAATTGGGGCGCTAACCTAATTTGGACGAGGGCTCGCTTGTCAGGTGCTAGGCCCAAAGGGGCTAGCTCATAGAGCAGATCATGTGAAGTCACCTGACTGTTAATTTCAGTGTTTTATTCAGGTAACTTGCTCTGTTATTTACACGTATTTTACCTGAAGCCCTAACCGGCTTTGTTTTCCTCGACATGAAACTGTGACGAACTCAATTCTTAAGTTATCAGCCACTGGCAAACTGTCTCTTTGTGCTTCGATTAATTTTTTATGAGCTCCATATGTTGATTTACTCTGTGGTACCATCATCCCTTTGATTCATGTTTTTATCTTTCTTTTTCTTTCAATCTTTGAAGCGGTTCGATCGTGTCTCTAAGTCTATTGGCATTTGCAGGCCTATACATTCTTTGGCTCATTCGCTTTTTTCTGGCTGGAAGATGCCAAAAGCTCCCTGTTCACTTTCTTTGGGGACATATCAAGGATTTCGGCCTCCATACTAACCACTAACGCAATTTGGTGGTCGTTTCTTGACTCGGGTGAGGTTTACTCACAGGTAAAGAATAACACCATGACGACAACATCCTCCTCTACTTACAATGGAGCTGGAACCCCGATCTATGCCACCTTCAATTTGATATCTTGTGTTCTTTGTTTTGTTAAAGGGACAACGGAACCCCGCTGTTATTGATGTTAGAAGTGCCTTTCTATTTTTACTCAGTTCTTTGATATTCTCTGGATTTGACCTCGACCAAGACTCTATGAGCTAATGTGACAAGTATAGAATTTACCGTGCTAATGCTGCCCTGGCCCCAACCCCTGTTTGGAATCCAAATGCTTTGTTCATTAAGAAGCTGGATGTTACCATGAGTATTCGATTCGGGGCGCTCGATGTGTTCTTTCATCTCGTGCTTACCATCTACAATACGCCACACTATTTCTTTCAATTGGTAAAGATGGCATTCAACCTGGCAGATTAGACAATGGATGTTCCTCGTCGTCCATTAAAGCACTTGGTTCCCTCCGTTTCAGCCTTCGGTTGATAGTTTCCAAGCTCCTTAAACCAACATCGGACACTCCAATATCGGGATATTGCTCTTGATTGAGCCTATTGTGACTTATTTTCAGACCAATTTTGCTCTCAGTTTATCGCGATGAGTAATTTCTCTCCACTCGAGATTCCTCCTCTTTCGGATTTCCCGTTGAGAGCGGAGGACCTCGAACACCCGCCTGCGCCCTCGGTTCTTTACGATATTAACCGTCTTCCTAATCCACCTGACGACTGGTCACATTTAAATGTTAAGTTTGAAACCGTTGCAAAGGGTCATAGTCGTTCCTTGAAACTGCCACAGGTGAAAGTGTTGATGAAGCATTACTTCTGGGGAATCCATTATGAGGAACCGACGAAGACCGCCAAGACAACGAGAATTAAGCAAAGTATCACGGTTCAACAGATGATTCTGTTTAAGCTCATGTACTACATGCAAGAACGCCATCGTCCGAAAACTTGGGCAGAAATGCTCAACGTTAACCGAGATACTGGCCCACGACTCTTGAGATACGACCTCGATCCACGCCCAAAGCCACTCAGTAGGTGGTACAATACTGCTCCGGATATGAGCACACGTATCTTGAATGCGTACATCCGCCCTTATGACGCACCACCAGACATGCCCGACTACCTTATTCAACAGTATATGTACTCAGTTGACAGCTTGCACACACCACCCCAACCCCCACCTCCACCACTCCCGGCGGCAACACTAGAGGCGCAACAGGAGGAAAGCCTTCGTATAAAATTGTTGCAACATATGAACCCAGGAGTCGAATTTACACCGGCCTATTCATTGACCGATCCGCCGGGTAAGAAGATACCAGGCCCTGCACCAGGTGAAAAACGGGGTTCAGATGAAAACAAGCAACCCCGTAAGCGGTCGAGACAAATTTCACCCGGCGCTCCTGCTTATCGAGGTCGCCCTATTTCCCTAATTCAGCCGTTTAAAGAGCCCGTCTTTGCTGCTGATGATATCACGACTTTTACCTGGACGCCCGGTCTGTCTCCTTCCGATAAAGTGGCTCCCATTGGAAGGCACCAATTGAGCCCTGTTGTTGCGAAACCCTCAGATCCGGTCGACACACGAGCGATTACGGATGCCGTGGAACGAGCTGTGATGCAGATCGTGTATGCTGATTTAGACCGTGATCCCAGCATTCCGTCTATTGAAAAACCTATCCGCCACCGGACCGCCCAGGGTTACAAGGATATGCTCACGCTAAAACTCGGATCATTCCCCACCACGGCGAACGTAAAGTTGTCGCCATTGACTTTTCAGTGGGATCCAAATGGCACTTCGTTTCCGGTCCGGGGCCGCGGCCCTATCTGGGATTCCATGTCGTGTGCAACAGATGCTGTTATTGTAGCGGGAATGCTACTCGATGCAGGTTGTACTAAGATAGATCGCGCAAACAATCGAGCAGCCGAGTTCAAAGATATCGAAAAAGCATTCGTCGAAGTGACGATGGCGAGCTGGGAGACCTTCGACGAGGAGACTTCTATTTTTGTGCGTGACGAGTGGCTGCGTATGTTCGTCGATTCCTCCAGCAGCTTGAAAATGGGACAACCGATTCCTCCTTGGGTGGTATGGTCAGTGGCAACGAGAAGCTTCGCTCAATTCCGCTATTTCCACGTTGAGAGAGTAACGCCTTGCAAATGCCGACTCGGGACTCCGTTCTACAACTCTCATCAAGGATCCTGCATATTACCAGGCTATCAACAGGGCGACGAAAACGGGGTCGAGCTGCAAGTGTTGATCGAGCGATGTTTCTACCCACGAAAGTCTTTCAAGTGTGATAAGTGTGGTGATCCGACGGGAGTTACTGGAGAACGAAAAATCGGCCAACTCCCGCTGCGTCTGGTGGTAACGTCTGATGTCAAGACACGAATCCGAAATCACACGGATAATCTCCAGTTCAATTACATAGACTATGAAGACAAGCAACAGGTCGCACACTATCGTTGGATTGGCGGCATCTATAACAACGAATCCCATGCTCGTTTGTTTTGGACGGATACCAAGCGAGGGGAGAAAGATGATGGGAATATTATGATGTACGACAGCCAAGTCAATTCCGGGGTTATTATCGGTGGAATCCCAGCATTTCAACCTCGAGAAAGAGTACCCACTGAATGGGTCAACCAACATGCTATTCCGCTCCTTTTCTATGAGCGAATCATGAATCCCACCACGGATCTTTTGGCAAAGGCCAATCACGCGATATTTGAGTTGAGCAATTGTCTGAACGTGAACAAGAACGTTCTCGAAGAACATATCCCTTGGAAGCGATCGGATCCTCCATTGCAGCGGGTGTCATGGCCTCGTGTACTTTCACACAATGGTGAACGCTTCAGCAATTTCAACCCCGGCTGGGCAACATCGAGAACATCCCCCAACACAGCCGCTGCACAGACTGCTATACCCTCTTTGTCACCCGAGCACGTTGACCCGGCACTTCTTGATCCACTGGTGATTGACTCATCGCTCCTTGATCCATCGTTATACTCCGCTCCCTCACCTCCGGAATTCGACATGACCTCATTCTCTGACGTGACAGGGCCAGGTGACCCATCGGGCATGGATCAAGACCCAACTGCAGGTTCCAGCACTGACCATTTATTCAACTCGATGATGCAGAGTCCACGCTGGGTCGCTCCCACTCCTGACATGTGGCCTTCAGGTCTACCAGGCGAGGAAGGAGCCCTGGACTTCCCCGAGCTGCCTATGTCGCCCGATCTAGGCAATCGCAGTGGCATTGGATGGTCAGATACTCCCATGCCAGATGCGGAGACTATTCCTGAGCTTCGAAGCCGAATCTTCCGCACTCAGCACAGCGATAGACTCAAGAGGTCTGCGATGACACAGTATGCTATTTCGAAGCAGGCCTTGAATCGAAGCGAGAGACAGGCCCTACGTGGATTTAGCTCAAAGCATAGATTTAGTGATATAGAGGAGGAGGAAGTGGAAGTGGAGGGAGAGGAGGAAATCAACCGAAGGAATATAGAGATTCAAAAGAGACAGGAGGAGCACGAACGAAAACGCACAGAGGAACGGAAAAAACGAGAGGAGATTGATAAGAAGATAGAGGAGTTTAACAAGAAGAAAGAGGAGCGGAAAAAACAAGAAGAAGAAAAGAAGAAGAAAGAAGAGGAAGAACAAGCTGACAGTGAAGATGAGGTGTGGGAGAAAGAGCCGAAATGGACGAGGGAGGAAAACTATAAACAGCAAAGACCAAAGAGGCAGAACAAACAGCAAACGAGGCCGAGGGTATCACGAAGACCGGGATTGAGGAATTCGAAGAAGAAAAACGACGATCCAACCTGGCGGCCTGGTGATAGTGATGTGGATGTAGATACAGATTTGTCTTGATTGCTATGATATTGTTGATATATCTTGGAGGTTGTGTTTTGATTTAACCAATCATATACATTATTCATACTATTTGTCACGGGCAACCTCCGGGGCGCGTTCCGAAGGTTAATCCGCTACGCCACTGGCAAAAGACTAGAATTCTTAAGACGCATCTTTAGAACCGCGCTCACTATATAAGGACATAGTCCGTCACACTATTCATACTATTCATACTAACTATTCATACTAGTTATACTAGTTATACTAGTTATACTAGAGTCAATGCGGTCATCTACCAATCAGCGGGCTCCTATTTGATATAACCGAGACCCGAGTCTGTGTAACACATAGTGCAGACTTAGTGCATACCTTAATACATACCTGTGGACTTAGTACAGACTTAATTACAGACTTAGTACAGACTTAGTACATATAGTACACATACAGTACCTTTCTACAGTCATAATTACTCTTAATACGTACATAACAAGACTAGCATATCATGCCCAGGTGTACTCCGATCTATCCGGACGTGCCCCCATTTCCCCGCAGTTTACCCCAGACTTAAAAAGGCTTTCCCCTTTCCCTCTTCTTTTCTATTTTATTATAATTCCATTACTTCAATAACTCCCTATGGATATACATACTAACACCAGGCACTAGTTATCTTAATCACTTCTATGATCTATAATCTATTTACACGTCCGAATCCTGCACTCTACAATCCCAGATCTACCAACCCAGTGGGGAATTAAGCCAGAAACAAAACAAAAACAAAACAAAAACAAAACAAAAAAAAGATACGCCACTCTACAGACGCGATCTGGGCGGGCCTGTAGCAGTGTTGCTCTTCTTCGGTGCCGACACATACCCACCGAGAGTGCCGTCAGTGTTGGTTATATTACCCTGAGCATCACGTCGGATACCAAGTTCAATCAACTTGGCAAACACCTTGGCAAAGTGATCAAAGAACAACTCTTTATCCTCGGCATACCGCTTAGCCCACGGGGCAAATACCGGATCCGACAAGAGCGCCATATCAGTCGGCAACATCATTAATGGCTCCTCGTCCTCCTCGGCATCGGGATCCTCATACACAAACTGTGTGTTACCCGAAGCCATCTTGCGAGGCTTCCAGTCAAGCTGGTGCAGCAATTTGAAGAAAGAGTTCGAGAATCGCGTTGGGTTCGTCACCCACGGGCCCTCGAATCCACTGCGATCGCCGTGGCATCGGCCCAGGTTGTGTCCGCCCGTCAGCGCTACGATCTCCTGGTCGTTGAAACCCATGCGGTAGAAGATGAACCGCAGGTGGTCTGCGCCCTGGGCTGCGTCCGGCAGACGTCCCCGAGGAGGCACCTTGGTTTCGTTGATCAGATCTGTTCGTCCGCCTTGCCAGGGGATATCAGGTCCGCCCAATTCCTTGATCGCCACTACGCCTGCCAGCGTCCACAGATCTGAGTATGTGATCCAGGGGTGCTTCTCTTTAATCGGCTCTAGGAATGCCCGTCCGTGCTGCAGGCCAGCGTTGGCGGGATCGCCGCCCTCTGCTTCGTACCGCATTCCGGCTCCGTTTGAACCACCAGTATCGGATTCGACATCGTATGTGCCAGCCGAGTGCCTGTGTAAAATCATCGTCAGTGACATTGCGTTGACGAGTATCACCGTTGATCTGGGCGAAGCCCCGACAGGGAAACGATGAGATTTCACAAATCACGTTTACTTACCATGCGAGTCGGACTAACACGGGTCCTGCACTGCCATCATCATAGTCGGGCTTCTTCAGAATAGCAGCGATGTCCTTGCGGACGGCGTCATAGTCGTGAGTACTCATTGTTGGGTCTCGGCCGATAACACAGTTCGGGGGTATGTTTATAGGGAGGATATCGAGCAAACCCAACAGTTTGGAGATGGGTTTAAAGAGGGTTAAAGGAAAGGATCAGAAAGAGGAAAAGTCAGGGAAAAGCAGAGCCGAAAACCAGACCCCAGACTTTCCACATGGAAGAAAGAACTCGGTGGATCCCGCGGGCCGAATCAGCCCGCGTCTATTGAAGATGCCGAGGTTGGACTGGGACACGCGCACTAGCTTATGATCGGTAATATTTGCCGATTCAATTTTGCAATTTCTGATGGGATAGGTCCGATGAGCTAAATGACCCATTTTAAGTGGCTATCATCTCACAATAATCAACAACAAGTGGTTACCGGAGTCACATTCGCCATCAAATGCCGATTTCAAACCTCGGAACTCAGTAGCCGACTTCGCGGTTCGGATATTGCACTATTAATAGCCAAATAGGCAAACCCCCATGCTTATTACTACAACATATACTATTTATAAAGTACAGTCGAAGTGACTCTCATATTTTGACAAATGTCAGATCTCTTTTGCCTTGACACGGCCAAACCAAGAAAAGGTGTAACTGGTTGTATGAGAGCCCAAAGAAACAAAGAGATCAAATTAACCAAAGGAATCAAAGCTAGTATCCAATAATCTAAGTAGAATATCATAGTCTTCAAAACTTTCCTTCCTTCATACTTCCATCTCCACTCTTCAGTCTCATTCATATTCTCCATCGACATCCTCGTCAACCTCGAACTCCCCATCGGCATCGTCATTCGAAGCATTCTCTTCGATAATATTCTTCTTCAAGCCAGCTTGCAACATGTCGCGCTCACTTCGCAGACGTACCGCCTCCTCCCTCGCCTCTCGCAGTGAGATCCTCAACTTCCGCGTCTTGGTCTGATAAGCGCGACCCAGCGCATCTGCTTGGCCAGCCAAGCGAGAATACTTCTTCCGGATCCAGTTCCTCTCTCTGCGCAGTCGACGCACCTGTCGATCGAGCCCGTGTCGCTGCTTCACATCTGTGTCGCGGATCGTCTGGATCACTTTGTCGATTACCCCCGTGTGCTGTGCTTGGAGTGTGCCTTCTTCAGAGTACTTGGCGATACTTATAAATGTTGCGCAGATATCTGCCGCTATTGATCCCATTAGCTCGCTTTTAGTGGTGGAGCTTTGTTGTTCTAGGTTTTCAAGACGCAAAGCGCAGGATCCTGGTGTGTTTGGTTGCTGACTTGGATGGTCTGGTGCCATCGCTGCTGTCCATGAGGTGGTCGGCTTTCTGGATGACATGCCGAGTGCTGTGCTTCTAGGAGACTCTTCTTGCGGACTTTGTGGACGTATGGAGGACCTGGAGTTTCAGACATGGAGAGGAATAAGAAAGGAGAAGAACGGTAAGTTGATGAGATATTATAACATTAGCAGGATTATAAATTAGGCAAATTCTTCCCTAATTTTCTTTCAACTCCAGTTTTCAACTAACAAACATTGCCTTTGATCAGTTTCTTTCTTTGTCAAATGTTAGATTCGTTGATCAGCCAGTTTGACACCCGTGGACATGTGCTTGGGGCTTTGTTTGAAGCAATCATTGAAATAGTCATTCCTATCTTCTACGCTCTACAGTGCAGATACAATCGCATCGCCCACTTCTTTGGTCCCAGCCTTACCCCCCAGGTCAGGCGTCCGAATCCCTGAGTCTAACACTTTGCGCACGGCATCCTCTACACGTCGAGCCTCATCTTCCATGCCTAGAGAGTATCGGAACATAAGCGCGACACAGAGGATCATTGCAACCGGGTTAGCAATGTTCTGTCCGGCAATACTATAACAAAGTTAAAACAGGCTCTTGATCATAGTTCTAGCACTTACGTCGGAGCAGATCCATGTGTGGGCTCGTACAGCCCGTATGGCCGTGTCTTCAACGTCTTATCACCAGGCAGACCGTTCAAACTGGCACTCGGCAATACACCAAGTGTACCCACAATAGACCCAGCTTGATCGGAGATCATGTCGCCGAATGTGTTGTCAGCCAGGATAACGCCGTTCAGGGATCGCGGATTCGTTGCTAGAATCAATGACGCGGAGTCCGCCAGCTGGTGCACCAATTTCACTTGCGGATACTCAGCTGCCATGGTCTTGTCCACTACCCGGCGCCAGAGTCTCGAAGAAGCTAGTACATTCGCCTTGTCTAGTGAGATCAAAGGCCAGGGGGGATTGTGTTGCAGTGCTACCTCAGCAGATAAACGGGTAATTCGCTGGATCTCGGCTTCGGAGTAGCCCCATTCATCCATTGCTATAATTAAAAAAAACCGTTAGATCACTATTCAGTTATAGCTGAATCTCGGCCCAGCACACCGTATGTTTCTTCTTCGACCTTGCGGCCAAAATAGGCACCTCCGCAGTTCTCCCGCACAACAACAAAATCAACGCCTTCAATAACATCGTGCTTGAAAGGGCTGAACTCCTTCGCGATAGAGGCACTCGGCGAAGTAGAAGAGCACGGGCGTAAGTTTGCATAGATATCCAGAGCCTTTCGTATTTGGAGTAGTCCTCCCTCAGGTCCATCAAGACCACGACGTTGATTGTCCCATTTTGGACCCCCAACTGCAGCGAAAAGCACTGCGTCTGAGTCCAGAGCTGCCTGCTTGACTTCATCGGTCACAGGCGTGCCATGAGTGTCAATGCTGCATCCTCCAATTAACTCCTGGCGCAGTTGAAACTTGCGTTGGGGGTTCTCAAAGACCTTGAGAACCTTAACAGCTTCGGCCATGATCTCAGGACCGATGCCATCGCCGGGTAGGACGAGGATGTTGAAGGTTTTGGCCATGGTGATATGGTCTTTGTTGATTCAAAGGATTATCCAGGGTAAATATCTGGGGTAAATCAGATGATATTCATAGCACTGGCACCCAGCACTATATATGGCCTATGTCGGAGCTCGGCCTTCAACCCGATTGATGCGGGGTTTCATTTAGTCGGGCTTTCGCCGATGACATGGCCTTCGATGCCAGGAGAACTGTCACGGGGCTAAGGAGACATGCATTTTAGTTTTCTTGGAGCCGTTGGTTGTGGGGATTAATACACAAGAGCAGGCTCAATGTGTCCGAACTGCTTACTAGGTAGTATCGTCATTGCCTGTAGAGTAACTCGACATGTATCAAAAATTGCGGTATATGACTTATCTCCTGTTATTGTAGAATTCCGATATGGCTATGCCGATAGCGAAGTAAATATCTATATATAGTGGAATATAACCTAACAGCAGCAAATTAATAGGCTGATAGCCCAGACTACAGTTGGCGGTGGACCCCCTAAACGAGCTGAGGGTGAACCTATGCCTCAGGAATCAATTTCGCGGCGTTTGGTACCGTTAGGTATTTTATCATTATATTAATAAGCGGTATGTCCTCCGTATGGTATAATAGGTAGGGACACATTCTAAGGGATTTACTAGTAAATTACTAATAAAGAAT
>CAKMRK010001391.1:0-26461 GCA_928213465.1 Penicillium sclerotigenum | reverse complement strand
TACGACCATAGGGTGTGGAAAACAGGGCTTCCCGTCCGCTCAGCCGTACTTAAGCCACACGCCGGTGAGTTAGTAGTTGGGTGGGTGACCACCAGCGAATCCTCACTGTTGTATGTTTTTTGTTTTTGCTTTTGCATTTGCTGTACATTTATTTATATATGACATCGATATATGAAGAAGGTAGACCAAGTTTTGGTATATAGTGACACAGCATTCTGCTACCGCCTTCGTAATTTTCGATACCGCCCGTTTCATTGATATGGATATTCGATAGGCAGAATTTGGGGTGTTAAACTTATGCTGTGTCCTATATCCATACAAAATTTACAGTGACGGTCCATAAGTTTCAGCACCCCTATTCTGCCTGCCCTAATCCCACGAATCAAAGACCTATAACTATGAGCGGTGCAACTTTCTAAGAAGGCGGTAGCCAATGAGGCTGCTGAAACTGATAGCCTGTCACTGTATTGTATTATAAATTACAAAACACAAACTAAAATACAACCTATAACACTCCCATTACAGTTGCTTATCAGCTAGCGATAACAGCTTATGCGGAGTGTCTCCATGCAAGCTTCAACATTCTTCCAACGTCTCCCCAGAACGAATTGCCTTGCCTCAATAATTGCCCGCTATGGCCAAGGAAACAAACACAAATACACTGCATGTAAAGCCTGAGAAAAGCCAAGATCACCCCAATGGCGGAGATGAAGACAACAAACAACATGTATCATTCCATCCGCGCCATATCACCCTCGAGACCTTCCACCAGCTGCTATCCCACTACCCTTCAACCGTAGAGCGAGTGCACCGCAGCAAGCTGATGCTGAAGCAGCAGTCGAAGGCGGGGAAGGGACCAAAGCGCAAAGCGGAGACGAAGACAAGTGCAGCGCCGACCACGAAGGCAGGGCTCGATCCGTCGGAGGAGAAGCGCATTCTCGAAGAGACGGATAAGTTCCTCCAGCTTGACAAGTGGCGGTATGAAATTCTGCCGAAGATCATCGCGCAGCGGGCGAATGAATGTGGCGAAAAAGGAAGTGCGCCGGAGGGGGCGCATTTGCTCAAGGAGGAGTTAATTGATATCATGGAATGGAAGACGTGAGTAGTAACGATTTGCCATATTCATGCTACAGTTCAGCTTTTTTTGTCTGACTTGCTTCTAGGAAACATGGAGTCTCCCGTCCTATGCTCATGGGGATGATCAAGAGCAATCCAGTCGCGACGATCACCAAGTCTACGTCTACGGCTTTCGCTGCACTCCCCGATGCAGACCCTGTGGGTGCGGGAAACGACGCGTTCCCTAAAGCCAGTCTGGATGCCCTTACTGCGCCTATCCGTGGCGTCGGCCCGGCTACTGCATCTTTGATTTTGTCTATCGCCACGGTCTGCGGTGATGCTAAGAAACAAGTCCCTTTTTACAGCGATGATGTGTATCTTTGGCTATGTCTGATGGATTTCCCGGAGGGTCCGGATTTCAAAGAGCAGAAACCTTCTAAACATAAGAAGCCCAATGGGGACCTGATTGCCAAATACAATATGAACGAGTATCGAGATCTGTGGAATGCTTCACAGGAGTTGCGGACACGGCTGAACAACAGCGCCGAAAAGATGTCTGTGGGTGGACCTGTCTCTTTTATCGATATTGAGAGGGCTGCCTATGTGCTCCGCAATATCTCTGTCTCGGATTACTACGCCAGTCAAGAGCCCGAGGATGGTTTGAACATTGTGGAAGATATGGAGTCTGCAAATAACCAGCTACCAAAGGAATCAAAGAACGGTTCTGGTGATCTTGGCGCGAGGCGTAGTAAGAGGATAAAGCAAGAAGCTATGTGATGACGTCTGCATAGTATTGGTCTAAGAAGCTATCCAAGATATCCAAGAAAGGCATTGTGGTATTACCCGGATAGTCATTGACGTCTTTTATATCATAGCCAAATAGAGTATGTCGCACCTCCCGAGCACTTGCACAGATTCTTCTATGGCGAGCGCCTTCCATTTCCTCGCAGTGCCTTCCCTTCAAATCCACCTCATACCAAATCCCTTCTTTCGACATGCAGTTCGATGTGGCCCTCTCAGTGGGGTTCTCTTAGCCAGTTAGTTTCCTGAAATTGCCGTCTGTGAATTCAAGCTAACGAAGATCCGGAGAAATAATCCCAGTGCATGGTCTAGTTCTAAACCAGTGAATCGTCTTCATTTCATCGAAGCAAAAAAAGTATGCCTCCGAACTGTTACTTAAAAGAGATACGCTTCGGAGAAAAGTAACTTCTTAGAGTGCAAAGCCGACGAGACTCTTGATATTACCAACGAGAGTAGTGGTTTTGGAGAGATGAATTGACAACGAGCTGTGGTCATGTCAAAAGAGGATTTGAGCTGTGGATATCGAATCCTCGATGGTATATATAACATCCTAGTTCAAGATTGTATAGGCTAGAAGAGTGCAGAGACGACTCCTGTACAGCATGTATCTTGGTGTTCCCCTCAAGGCCGGTATCAAAGCCAGGTCGAACCTGCGGTGAGAGAGCTTCTGCTCCTCCACCGGCTTTTCATCTCTCTGAATTGACATGTCAACCGCCTTGTCGCGTGAGATCTCGTCTTCTATGGTAGACACTGGTTAAGATATGTACTACGAAGTCCACAATTCAAGTACAATTCTAGTCTACGAATTCAGAACCTTATCTATGCCAAACCAGTTGCATTTTTTTTTGTCGAACTCAACGCTATTTACAAATTCACGGCCGTCAAGTCTTGATTAAAAGCAGATATCAGATACAGGGGAGACGCATGCATCATAAGAATAAAAATGTGGGTAGGGGGGAAGACACAGGAAAATCGTCAGATCATCATGCAATCCATGCATCACGGGCCATCATCAAGATGTCCGGTTTTTCCAGTGAATTGTGTTTCGACATGACAAAAAGGGGTGGGCAGGAGTAGAGGTAATGGTGAATGGTGGAGAGCGTGTGGGAGGCGGGAGGAGACGCAATGTCTACCGTTGAAGGGAGAACGGGGAAGAGATGAGAGAAGTCGGAATGGTAACGACACTGGGTAAACAGTCGCAGTACATATCATATCGACGCGCGTGAAATAATAGCAGGGTGTTGTACCCAGAGCTTTTTTAATGGGTTTTTTTTTTCATAAAAAATAGCGAGTTGCGATATTACCGCTTGGATGGATTGGGCTTGCGCTTAGTAGCACGCTTGGCCTTGGCGGCATTTTCCGCGGAAGAGGAATAGGGATATCCCACGCGTTGATCGCCGTTGTCACTAAACGGGACTATAGACGATATCTTCTTGGAGCGACCGCGCTTCAATGGCTGGGACAGAGGTGGCCCGGATTGCGGCGCAGGACTCGCGAGGGAAGGTCCCGGCTTGGCTTCGGCGGCAGCTGACGGGGCAGCGGCACGCTCGTCGTCCTCGACCTGGATGTGGCGGAACTCCTGCTCCTGCTCATCTGCTTCGGATGACGCGGGACTGTCGGAGTCGGAGGCTGCCTCATAATCATCTTCATCATCACTGACCAAGCTGGGGGCTTGGTTGGATTCGATAGCGTGAGGACTGAGGGTCTGATGATCCAGGGTGTCCGAGTCCCGAGACTGCAGTGTTTGGGACTGGCCGGCCAGCGAAAAGTCCAAGAAGGACTGTGGGCGCGATGGGGTGGCTTGCTCGATGGGCGGAGTGTGTGCGCGGTCGAGGGCCTTTCGGCTCTCAGACTCTCCGGGAGTTTGACCAACAGGCATACGCATCGGCTGGCGACCGGCGCGAGCACCAAGGGAGGTGTGGCTAGATCTAGCAGACGGACCTCGAGAGTCATCTGTTTCCGAGTCATCGTCGAAAAGACCAAGATCTATAGACTTCCGGGATTCCTTCACTAACTTGTCCATGTCTAGACCCGCACCGCGTGATTTCATGAGAGCGGACAGATGAGGAGTCGCAGGAGAAGCCAAAAACTGGGGGTTCGCAGACTGTCGGATGGGCTCGGAGCGACGTCGGTAGGTGGGTTCAGCAGTCGAAGGAGGAGTAGCAACAGCAGATGTGGCAACCGCAGCGGGTTTGCGAGGGGTGACAAAGTCCTTAGCGGGAGTGCGAAGAGATTTCCAAGGGGTCGTAGCAACGTGGGCAGAGCGAATCAGAGGATGCACGTAACCTGGGGTTGTTGGATTAGCAGTGGGCTCAGCAGAGCCACCGACCACAATCCCGGCGTCGTCCACCTGAACGGATTGACCACACGCCATGGCAGCAGCGTCGTGGCTAGCAAAGTTGCGGTTGTGTGCAATGCGACAGTGGTTAATGAATCCCTGGGTGCTGGAGAAGTTATCGCGCCGGCAGTCCAGACAGACCAGCTTGACCAGGACACCATCCGACTTGCGCCGGATGAGCATCGGCCCGGACTTCTCCTTGACCACAGGGTAGCCAGTTGACAGTGCAGTATGCTTGGTGGCAGTTGAGCCTCGCTGAGGACGGGACTTGCCCGCCAGCATGCCCATCTCACCGGGATTCCCACGCGTGGATCGACCCTCAACCAGCGAATTTGCCAGCATACCAGAGTCGACCTCACCACCGTCAAAGCGAGGGTCAGGAAGCAACCACCGTGCGTAGTGGCGAGCGTATGGACCTTCCGTTACCCCCCAGGGCGCAGGCGATATCGGGGCCGGACCATTTCCAGGTGCCAGCACTGACGCGCCCGTTCCCGAGCTCACGTCTGCCGAGACACCTGCGACACGGGATCCGGGATAGGGGATTTCGCCACAGCGTCGCAGCTGTTCCAGAGCGACTTGACACTTGGCTATCTCCTGGTCGATGAGACGAAGTTCATTGTGCTTGAGCAACACCTCCAAGCTCAGCTGGGCGGTGATGGTTTCCCGAAGTCGGGTCACACTAGGTCCGGTGACGACGGCGTCCTGCGCCGGCGGGCGCGCGGACGCGACCGGGGAGTTTGACGAGGTGGTTGGAGTAGAAGGGGTGGGAGCGATCGAGTCAGTGACCACGGTCGGAGTTGGGCGCGTAGAAATGGAATCTGCACAGACTTTCGTCGGGGCGGGCGCATCGGTCGCGTCGGAGTCGGAGTCTGAACGTTTGCGCTTGAGCTGAGGTAGCGACAGAGTATTGATACCTGTGCAGTTGGGGGCCAACATTTTGACATCCTCCATCACCTTATTCCCTCCTATAGTAGAGGGCCAGGGAAGCAGGCGAAACATGCCATGTGAGTGCATAGAGATGGTTTGGGATTAGGTGGCAGATGGTCCATGCGTTCTTTATTACGGAAAAGGAATGGACGTCGACTGCGCGACCGGAGGTTGATTACGGAAGGCAGCACACAAAAATCTATTAATAAGATTGAGGAGAATACAAGAAAGAGAAAATGGGTTGAATGGGGGGTGTGAATAGGAGAGGAGGAAAGAGGGAAAAAAAAAGAAGAAAGGGGAAGAAAGGGGGATTGAGAGAAGACAGAATAAGAAAGAATGGGAAAATGGGAAAATCGGGGGAGAAGTGCCTGGGGGGGAGTTGGGAAGAAAGGGAGTGGAGTTATGTGATACTTGTTGTTCTCATACTAATTCTATGGGTCGATCATGTACCATTTGATAATTGGACTTTTGGATCGGTCTCAAATATCTACGACACGTCATACATTATTTTTTTTATTATTTATTTATTTATTTTATATCTACAAGTACGGAGTATGTAAATATTAAATATATTCTATTACAATGTATAAAAGTTATGTGCTTCATATTGATCTATATCTATTCACATTCAATTTACTGTATATGGATCTATTCACCTATTTACCTATTTACCTATTCACCATTTACGATTCACCATTCACCATTCACAATTCACCGGATGTATACGGCTGATACCCAACTCCTAATCCCATTGCCAAGGCTACGGTCTGGGCCTTTCCCTGTTTCTGCCTAACGCCAGTTGTTTTTACGATCTGGGAGATCCCCAGCAAATCAGACCTTATATCTATAAGATTTGCCGGGTATAAACAGGTTCTTAACGCCTCTATTACTAGGATACAAAAGTACAAATCATATGTTATAAGTTATATGTTATAAATTACAAGTTATAAGTTATATGTATATTGTATACAGGTCAGATGTGGCTGAGAAAGCAAATGGAAAGTTGTGGAACATTGGAGAACAGAAAACAAGGGGCAATTCGACTTTTCCCCAGGTTCTTAGGGAACTATCCATCGGAGCCACTTCTGTAGATTACCCCTATTTATAGCGTAAATTACTATATCTCTTCCCCATCTTTTCCATCTCCATCCACTCATACTCTTTCACTCTATTTACCGATGTATACTCTGACTATCATCACTATCTTGTCTACCCTGGGTTTTTCCAATTCTTTACACACGTAATCCAACGCACCGAGTACCAAAATATACAACATCCATCGTCAACCTTAAGAATAATAGGGCTGCATAAGTACATGTAGCCGAGGATGATGTTTATATATATATACACACACATATATATATATATTCCGTTGGTTTCCTAATGCAGACAGCAATAACAACAATTGCACCTCTATCTCCCTCTAACTCATCGGAGTACAACACACGCAGACCTCGTATCCTACTATGTTGTAGGCATATTTGAATCTCCTCCGACACCTGCACACTGCATTATGGGGATGCGGTCAGACTTCGAATCCAGCTTGCAGTATTTCATAACTCACATAGATATATATGCATAGAGTAGTCCACTTTCTACAACAGATATATATGCATAGAGTAGTCCACTTTCTACAACAGATATATATCCATGGATACTTTGTAGCCATATACAAATCCCTTAAACCATCATCACGTCCCTAAATCTAATATAAAACAACATCCATAAGCCCAAAGCAAATCGCTGATCGTCAAATATCATCTTTCCTCTCTTCGAGACCTGATCACCCACACTTACTACCCCCAACACCAACCCTCATCGCGTGGTTGGTTTTTTCGAGCCGGGGAGGAATATTGTGTCCGATGTGGATTATTACACCCAGTGTGCGAATGCTTGGGCGATTCGTGCTAATGCGAGGAGTTCTAGGGAGGCTGGATGGGAATCCTACTTGTTTTAGTGAGTGAACTATTGACCTGGCGAGGCTGGAATAACAATCAATGTGCCGGCGCTCCAAGAGAGGGCTTGGTAGCAGTTTGATTAGGACATTATATTCAGGGCGACAAAGTTCCCGATTGAGTTTCCTCTTGCTGGTAATTGCTTGAGCAGGATTATTGGAACCTTGCCGAATTTATCCAGGGATATGTTGATGGGTCATGTTGGTAAGACTAATTGCCCGAGACCGAGTGAAGCGTATATAGACAAATGACGCGATCAGATTCAATTCAAGCTCAACCGTTCATTTTTTTTTTGCTTGTCAGAAAAGCGCAATCCCTAAAAACGCCAATTGCAACATGAAAAGAAAAGATAGATACTCGACTCGAGCATGCGAACATGAAGGCATTCCAGCCTCATAAGCATAAAGCAGACCCATATACGCCAAATGAATACATAAAACAGACACGGCCGTTGATATCAACAGTGAACGAACGAGAATGGGCCAACGTAATCAATGGTATAGTATTCGGATGGCCGAACGGGGGAGAGAAATCAAACCCCCGGTCCAAAACTGCCATCGAACAAAAAAGGAAAACAATCGTATCCACGGTCCAGAATCATCCTAGTTCATCTGCCCATCCCTAATGCGCAATATGAAGTTAACAACGACAGCAGCGAGCAGGGCAATGGCGAGGATAGTAGGACCGAATCGATCATCGATACCGCTCTGCCCGCGCCGACGGATACTCTGTGCGCGCCAGTGGAATGTCACTAGGGCATAGATCATTGCGCCCATGGCGATGACGGTGAAGAGGGCTGCGGAGATGCGACCGATGCGATCGCCGAAGTTGAGGAGACCGACGGCGAGGCCGCCGAGGATGACGGTGAAGTTCAGCCATGAGAGGAAAGTGCGCTCGTTTGCGAAGAAGACTTTGGGCTCGACTCGGGTTGGGAGGGCGATGCGCTTGCCTGGTGAATGTTAGCTGTGTTCGGAGTGGAGACTGGGGGGTTGAAAGGTGGTTGTGGTGTGGGCTAGGATGCGATCGTTTTGCTTCTCTGGAGGTGTAAACGCCGAATAACGCCGCAACAACATCCACCCTCCGAGACAAGCAAAATGATCGCGCACCAACAAATATCGTGGTGAGGGGAAGGGAGTCCAGGTGGAATTGTCTCCCGTGCCGAGCTGTTAAGCTGCTGAAAGTGGAGGTGTTGTCGGACTTACCCGGAGCGGTTTGGAGGAGAGGTTGGCTGGACATTGTTGGATGTGAAGAGGTGAGGTTGTTGGAAGAGGTCGGAAGAAAGAAGTATCAGAAGAAAAATCCGAACTCAATTGACAGAGATTGGCGAAGAGAAAAGCAAACTAAAGAAGCGAGAGGCTTCAAAAGAGTCACGGCCTCGCCCCCCCCCAAACGTCTTGTTCCGCCCTGGGACTAGCGGGAGACAGCTGTGTTGCACGTGCTCCCACGATTTGATGAGAGGATCAGGTGACTAAGGTGGATCTTATTTAGTATTCTACTCTGTACGGGGAGTACTCCGTACAAGTCTACATATTATTATATTCATACATAAAAGCTTAGCTTAATTTCAATTAACAGAAAGTGGAAGATTGACGGAAAATATACTGCTCTTCATTGACACTTACAACGTCGGACTCCGAAAAATGATCCGAGGACCCTGGACAAAAAACACTAGAGATGTACTTAAACCATTTCGCCTCTCTCGTATGTCTCACTCCAAGACAGAGTACGGAGTACCGCAAAGGTCAATGCGCCGAGAAATGGGGTGCGGCATTTCAAGCTTTAGACCTATGAATTGACTGTTAGTTGATAAAGGCCATAGCCCACCTACATATTATCCGAATATCATCCCATTTAATAAACTTGACATGTAGAATCTACAACACACAACTCACTACTGCATCTTTCTCTAGATCCTTGTATCTTATGACATATCTTTTCCCGATATCGCCCCGAGAAAAATGGGTCGGAGTGAGGAATTCCGAGCCGATGTACACTAGGCCGAGAATTAAAGGTCTAGAATATCGCGGCCCACTTTTAGTCTCACAGGTGGGCATTAGAACTATGGACTTGCGGATACTATCGCCTGGGAATATAATATTTGAATGTTCGTCTTGCTCATGTTTGGGACATCTATTCGGAGAAGTGTATACTCGGGGCTATATATAACAAAATAGGGAAGACAGTCGAAAAACTAGGGAAACATAAGACCAATCCACCATATAACGCATAAGAATACTAGAAATTCTTCTAACTTATAGTTAGTGTTGATACTAACACTTAAAACTATCAAAGCACCCTGAACAGTAATTCTAGTCTAAATTAGGAGAGTTAGAGTTATGAAAACAGACTATCCCCTGCAAAGCTGTTGTAGCAACGAGGCTGTGAGGTAAATCTTATCTAAAATGTATTATGCAAGGGAATTTCTAACAAGAGTTTCAAGAGTTTCTCAAAGATAAATGACCCTACGCAAGTTGATCTTCGTAGTCCTACATGGGCAGCTTATAGTCCTAGTACCTAGGTATAGGCAAAACCCCCCACAGAGCCTAAATGAACTTGTGAATGATATTTGCACTACAAAAGTACTCTAATGATGCCACCCCAGAGCCCCCAATATTCCAAATCCCCAAATCCGATTACAATCGCATAAGCCACTAGCTCTAACAGCGCTAAGCCCACTTCCCCAAGCGCTAGAGGCATCAATGTTGATCCCCAACCTTATTCGCACCTCGAAAATAAGCACCAAAGTCCTCCGCAACTTGGATACAGATACACCATGCTCCAACTAGCCTCATAACCAACCGAACTATTCCTCTCAATCGCCGAATCCCTCCCCAATCAAAAGGATCTGAGCGCCTTCGTCCAAACCACAAAAATAACATACACAGTCAGTCCTCTAAACTTACCTATACAAAACCAAAATCCAAAGCCACGGTAGCAGCGCCCTCCTCTGAGCCACTAAGAACGACCACACAATCCTAACCCAAAAGATGCTCGACGCAGACGCCGGAATAAGCAATCTCCCCTCATCCTTAAGCCCCAACCCTAACCCCAACAGCCTGATAGAAAGGAATGCGCTCCTCCTCGCAGCTAGCAGCCCACACATAGAAACCCTCACCTGCCTACTAGCCTTAACAATCCTGAGTAGAGGAATGAGATCCCGACCAGCTACGTGAAGCACTCTATGAAGGCGCGATCCCGGCGCATAGTGTCGAGAAGGTGAAGTTCCTACTTCAGTTCCAAGACTCGCCTCGAACCTGCATACGACCTCCCGGTGTATCCGTCGGCGCTTGGTGCGGCTGTTGCTGCAAGATGTGTGGTATTATACTTTTCTTATCAGAGGCTGGTGCTTGTCCTCGTGAAAATGAGATATCCACATCGCTTGAGTGCGTGATTATGATGGACTAGCTGGAAATAGTTGAGATGTTACTGGGGGCTGGGATACGGCTTGCGGATGATGGGGGATTGTGTATTGGTGCAGAGCAGAATAATCAGAATCAGAGGCTGTTGGAGTTGTTTGTTGAGGCGGGATTGGAGGTTGGGATGTGTTGGCAGGGTGCGTTAGTTGCGGCTGCTATGCGTGGACATATTGAGATGGTGGCTGGGTTGATTGAAAAGGGGTTGATTGAAAAGGGGGCGAATTCCTATTTAACGCATGAGGTGTTTATGTTGGCTTTGGAGCGTCCGATGTATAGTACTATAGTACTATTGGGTTTGCCGTGAAGTTTTGACATTTAGTTGTTTTGAAGTTGCTTGAGAAGGGGGTTAGTGCTGAACGGAGCGATCTTGTATTGGCGCGGGAAAAGAGTTTTGAAGGGGCGGTGGCTCTTTTGCTGGGGTGTGACTTTGAGGATGTGCCGAGGAAGGAGAATGTACGAGAGTTTGGTGAGAAGTGGTTATGGAGAGACGGGTTATGGAGCTTGAGTATGAGGATCTTAGGATACGGGGCTCGCTGTGTCCTAATGAGCAGCTGCAGCTATGGATGGACGATAATTAGCGGCGGAATCATACTCGGTCTTCGCAGGGGAAGGATGGTATAGAATGTCACACTATGTTTATTTCTTGGTGTGCTTTTACTTTGGTTTGGAAGGATCAATCTGCTTTTGGTCGCAGGTTCGCAGGTCAACAGAATCAATCTCATTCAAGTGTAAAATACTATCATTGCATGAAACAAATCCCAAAATAAGCCTACATAATAGTCTTGCCAGCCCTAAAATCCCAATCCTCGCGAATCATATCCGCCGCCTTCTCTGCAACAGCGTAAACACTGCTACTGATATTGCCCGAAACATTATTTGGGAACACCGATGCATCCACAACGCGCAGTCCCTCAACACCTTTCACCCTCAATCTGTTATCCAACGCATCGCCCATAGCAACTGACCCGCTGATATGGTACTCCCCCGCAACAAGGTCGTGCACTGCGTCTCGGCCCGCATCCATGTCCTGCAAGTTGACACTGGGATCCGGGTATGCGCGCCGCATGAATGAAGACTTCACGTGCTCTGATTTAGTGACTTTATCACTCCAGCGTAGGAACGCTGCCAGGAGGGAGATGTCAGCTGGGTGACCGCCGTAGTTGGGGTTGATGATAGGGGGTTTGGTTGGGTCTGGATTTATTAGTATATGAGAGGAGATTGGAAACGGAAGGGATATATGTTTGGTTGTAACTCACCTGCACTTCCAATATGGATAGTCCCTCTAGACACGGGGTACTGGATACAAAGGGCCAAAGTCAAACCGGCCGGCTCATCAGGCTTACGCGGTTGAATCAGCTTGCCCTGATGACCTATGGCATCTGGGTTCATGGAACCCCCCACAGTAACAAGCTGCATATTGGCAGAGTGGTCACTCTCGAGGTTCGCGATAGTCTGTGTGAGCTGTTTCGCATGGAAGGCGCTATTCGGTTTGATATCGCGAATGCTCTGGATAATCTCTGCAAGCTCTGTCTCAGAGAGGATTTTCTTTGCCGGGAAGAAGCCTTGCATACTAGAAACGGCGCTGAGCGGCCCGTCGCTGGTTTCGGCATATTGCTTGGTGGCAGCTTCCATTGCCTCGGGCACTTGGTGTAAGGTGTCTTGTGTCATGATACCGGGTTGCACCTCTATAACGGAAAAGGTGAGGGCGTGGTCCATGACGTTTGCACCGACACCGCTATTGGCGACCTTGCACTCGACGCCGGCGGCTTTGAGGACCTCTGGGTCGCCGATTCCAGATAGCTCAAGGATCTGGGGGGATTGGATTGTGCCGCCGCTGACGATTACTTCGCGTCGTGCGGAGGCTTGATACTCAACACCATCATGTGTGAGGCTTACGCCGGTGGCTTTGTTGCCGTCTAGTATGACACGGTTGACGAGGGCTTCGCAGAGGACTTTGAGGTTTGGGCGAGTAGCTCGGTTCGCTTCATAGTATTCTCGTGCGGAGTAGCTACGCTTGCCCTTGTTTGGGCCAGTTCGAGCGACTGCGCCGAGGGTGTGATAGAAGCCGATGTGGTCGCCGCTCCATGGGTCAGTGGGTTTTTTTGTGATGCCGGTTACATCCTCGCAGGCTTTGATGATGTCGTTCTCCACTGGCAAGATTGAATCATTGAAGCCGGTGCGGATAGGTCCGCTCGTGCCGTGGAACTCGCCTACAAATGGCATTGTAGAGCGATCGGTGATGGCTGGATCAATTGGCTCGAGGGTCTGTTCATTCTATTAATTTCTTGACTGAAAAAAAAAACAGATTGGAAAATGTAAATGACGAGATCGTACCTGGTGCTTCCGCATATATTGCTGCATATGCTTCCCAGACCACCCATCGTCCTCTGCCAGCTCCGCCCAGTTGTCGTAATCCTGCGTCGATCCTCGCACATACATCATGTAATTCATGCCACTGGATCCACCCAGGAGCTTTCCTCGTGGGACATGTTGACACAAGTCATGATTGCCTTCCTATAACCCCAGGAAATAAGTTAGCGAATCGAACGCAATGTGTGCAATATAGAATAAACCTACCTGCGGCACTGTATACACACACCAATCATACTCCGGGTTCTCGAACATCTGCGGGAACCCTGCAGGACTATCAACAAGCGGATCCCCGATGCGATACTTGCCGGCCTCAATGACTCCGACGGTTACAGCGGGATTTTCGCTGAGGCGCGCTGCGAGAACGAGGCCTGCAGTTCCACCGCCACAAATGATGTAATCGAATGTGGTGCGGGTGAACTCCTCGACTGTGCTGGTTGGATTTTCGGCCATTGTATGATTGTTTAGATTATTTTAGATTAAAAGATAGCAATTGAGGAGATGTACGAGTTAAATAGCTTGGGAGGGGTAATGCATACGTAGGGTACACTAACCGTGGAAACTCAGGTTGGACCGGCTACGGAGGTTAGCTTTTATACTCACTGAGTCTAAAACATACTAAAAAAAGACTAAAAGAGACTATAACACGTTCATATATTAAGATATATGGGGCTTAGGCGTGGACAGATAAAAGGATTGCGGGGAAGAGCTCTATATTATATACATTATACCTATATTCGATAACTACCTGGGTACTCAAGCCATCAGATACTATTTCTGCACCAATTAACTGAACTTTCCAAGTGTGCATCGCAATGTAATCCACAGCCGAGAAAATAAAGATTGGTCTAAATTGTGAGGTTCCATTGTCAGCCGTGTGCAGCTGCATGAAGATGCCCGCTATTGCCCGCTAGAGCCCCTTTCGTTTCACCGTGCATATCATGTAGGATTAACGGCCACCGCATGGCTTGCAGTACTGCAGACTGTCCCCGCCGGTAAATCCTTTGGCTTTGTTGAATTGTGTTGTTGATCTAGTCAAAGTAGAACATACTGCTGGCCCAGCGTCATACTTGTATCGATGACACAACTCGCCAAGCCGCCCCACATACTGTTGGTACATAAATACCATTGGTCCTACGTTGACGGGGCTGTGGAACCTACGATTGTGCCGTGTCATTCGCAGCCGAGTTGGTTAAGCAAGGTACACCGCAGTCTGGAACCCTGTCTTGTTGCAGTGCATCAACCGCGTGGTCTAGTCGTGTAAGTCAGCATAGAGATCCATCTTGGCCCTCTGGACGAGACTGGCCCTCGAGAGGGATGTCTGTAGTTGACGCCCACGTTCGTTGGCGGCAATTCTCAGTCTCGACCAGTCAAACAGAAAGGAAGGGTGTATTTGTGTAAATCCGCTTCAAGAATGCTATATGTACAATGTATTAGTTTCAAGTGACCCGACTGACCCCAGCCACCACTCCAATGCTTAAATTTCCCATTTTTCGCTGCACCCAGGCAAGAGCACTCCCCCATCTCGGATCCCCAGACTTTAAAGCTTCAAACAACTCCGAAACTAGCGCTCTACCCGAATCCCGCGCCCACCACCGATGCCCATCAAGCTCCTTCAACAACACCCCCCAATACATAAGAATCAGCAACGAAAACGGCTGCCGACACCGGAGACTATCAACAAAGTCCTTATCAACAGCTGCAAGCCAAGCAAGAACTGGCGCTGGATCTGTCGAACGCGAAAACTTAGCATAACAATGCCTTAGATGCGCAATAACAGTTTTATTAATGCGATGCTGCTCCGAGTAAATTCCAATCATAACCATATCATTCAACGCCGCCAGATGCGCCAGCGCAGCTTCCGTATCAGGATCAAGTTCAGTAGGCGTGTTCTTCCAATACTCTCCCTGCGAGAATAACCGTAGCTTAATCCACGACTTGCTGACTTGTAGGATTTTCTTCACGCCTTGAAGTAGCTCGAACAGTATCACGATGTTCTCTGTTATACTGGCGTACTCGTCTCTTGTGGCCGTTAGTCGGGGTGACGCGACGCTGATCGCGATCATGACGATCGAGTGCGCAAATACCGCGTTGCAGTTCTGCGGTGTGATACTATCGATCGCGTTTCGGAATGGCGACAGGCTGCGGTTGTAGTACTGCAGTCCTGTCTCATGGTATAGGAGCGCCGCTTCTGATGGCTCGCATGTTGTTGCGATGTGCATTGAGGCTAGCGCCAAGATCCCGCTCATCAGGTAATCCTGTTTGAAGGCGAGTGTTGGGACACTTATTTGCCAGATTTCTAATTCTGAGTCGCTGATACAGAGGCTTTTGTATGTGTCTGTTGAGAACTTGTGCATTAATTCTAGGTTGTCGACGCCGAATGAGTTTGTTTGGGTTGGTGGCGTGACTGGGATTGTTGGGACGAGTGGACCAAGTATCGCTGCTACAGGTGAGCGGCCATCAAGAGTCCTTGATACATCGGATGTTGAGCTGGGTGGAGTAAGATTGGCTGTAGCGCGACGGGCAGCGGCGACTTTCAAATAAGTGCATTTTAACTCGCGGGTCGTGCAGTTTGAACATGGTGGACCCTGCTCGTCACATTTGACCCGCCTGCTTCTGCATTGATCGCACCCGTTGCGGGATTTGGTATGTGCGCGGAGAGGGGGCATGTTCAAAGTTAATTGACATGCCACGGAGACCAATCATGAAGATGGTGAACAAATGCGAGGAGGAAATTACCCGAGACGTCGACGTGTTTCCCCCGTATCATGTGACTCGGGTCTAGAACGATTTTGGAAGTATACCTGGGTGTGCGTCTGGTTGCCTTATATGATGTGTATAGCATTTCGGTAGTATTGGACAATATTCGCATCGTATTATGTGCATAGTGCATGTGTTCATCGTAGAAGTAACCTTGGAGTATATCCAAAAGCTCAGAGGTCATTGCCAAGATAGTGGTATTAAGAGAAGTAAACATATAGTCGACATCAACATCCTGGATGATTTAACTAAAAATTCAACAAGTCAACCGCACTCCAATCAGAGCCACAGCAGTAAAAATACGAACAGGAACAACACCCGCATGCTACCGGAAATTTTCCAAGCAGCGCCAGTGTAAATAGGAGACGGTGAAAAGGGGGCTAGGGAAGCACCCAACAAAAAATTCAAATGTGAAAGGTGATCTAATTTACCTCGATGATAGCAGGACCAGTAATGATATTGTCATCAGTCGCCCGCTTGTTTCCCTTGGTCGGGACGATGTCGCTCTATCCGGCAACACCTTTGGGAACAGTGACAGTGAACCGTCCATCGCCCATAGACTCGAGAGGAGCTTAGTCCGGACCGGTGACGGCAATTAAGGTGGCGCTGACATCGCTGGTGCATGTCTTGAAGCCGCTACCGGCCACCAGCTGCACTCGTGAGCCTGTCATGAAGACATCTATTGAGCTCATTGCAAGCGCGGAGAAGGCCTTTATGGGCAGCGCGCCATTGCTGGAGGGGCACGAGGCGATGAAGGGGGATGCGACGGCGTACACCTCGTTGAAGTCAAGGGGGTTATCGAAGGCATACGGGAAGGGGAATTCTCCAAGCGCGGGGGTAAGAAATCCACCTGGTCCTTCTCATCAGAAAGAACCCATTTTTGCTGGTATAGAAATAATCCTTCATGCTGGCCTTGATGAAGTCCTCTTGTGTGTAGTTCTTGAGACCGCTTTCGCGTAGGAAGGGGATTCAGGATGCTCAAGGGTAGGAGTATAGTCGAGGATATCCACTAGAGAAGAACATTATAATAACATGAGTAATCCATTGGGTTGGAAGTTTTGACTCTAAATGTCGATCAACCTTCTAAGTAGAGGGGAATGTCTTTTATAGCTGCCTTGCCAGCAACCTGTGGATCCGATGCATGAAAGTTTGTTTTTGAGCTTGGGTATTAGAATGGCCTGGCCAAGTAGACACTAGTCAATCTTTTCCTTGTCGTGTAGGTTTAATATATGAGATCGGCGTTGGGGGGTTCCAGATCAGGAGTTGAAGCGTTGACGGAAGACTCGGATGGATATCAACAATAGCTCCGACAGGACGGGAGAAAGACCCGGGCTCCACCAGATATCATCTGCAGAGACCACTGTGGATCTAGCCGCGATAGCTAGAGAGGAATACGGAGTACAATGCCATAAATTTGTATAGTGGAGAAGTTTGTTCAGTTCTCGGGCTTTTTAGCCGAACGAGAGCGAGGATCGCGAGATTGCGGAGAGAGACAAAGGCTAGATGGGCGATCTGGACCGAGAGCGAAAACGGGAACGAGACCGAGCCCGGGGCTCAAGTTGAGGTACTGCTCCTCTAACAATGGGTCTTATTTGAAACCCTGTCCGTTTTGTACATGTTTCAGATAATGGCAAAGCAGATTATCTGTGTTGAAAAGGTCATACCTGGGGCTGGGTCCGGTCGGAAGATGGCATTTGGGAGTTGATAACCAGTCTGACATACCAAATTTTCACCATTGAAGCGCCTATTTTTACGGTATCGCCCTGCTATTCCAATACGCTACTACATCCCCTCTACATTTATGTATTAATGTAGGTACAACATAGGTCTGTAGGCGTTCATCTGTGCTTAAATTAATGTATTATATAGGTTAGACTCGTATCTAAATTGCAACAATACAATACAAGAGGGGTTTTCGGTCCTCCCCAGAGCTGCACATTTTGATTACCCCTGATTTGAAGCTGGGCATTTAGCGAAATTCTCACTGAAAAAAAAGAGCCTTTCGGAATTGCCGATATGGTTTCGGGCGTATACTCTCTGATATGGTGCCGCGCGAGATATCGATATTCACTAAAGTAGGATATTATTGATCCACCACTGTTTCATTTCTTCTCTAAATACTACGCATCCGTACCAAGCAGAGCATTAAAGGAATCTCTTCGTTCTATATCTTGTTCGACTTGATGAGTGTCACTGAGCAACTCATACTCTATCTCTATCTATTTTCAAGGAATATGATCCCGAGGGTGGCACCATCTTCCTACACACACACCTCCAATCGTGGACGATTGGTTTAGTCTGTGTCACTATGCCGTCGTCTCAATCCTTTTCATTTACCTTGTGAGAGCATCTACCTACCACTTCCCCTTTATAGGGGCTTATTCAAAACTCATATTTCTTTCCCTTACATCGGCGCTAGTCTCTTAATATAGCGAGTATAGGATCTCCCTAAGAGCTGGATATACTAGCTTTGTCCTAGTCTCGATTATCCCCCTTTTCATCGATGCTGTCTCGCAGATTGACGAGGAGGGCCGGAGATGGCTGTGAGCCTTTTATGCCGCAATGCATTTCTTTCCACTTTACCAATCATCACATTTCTAGGTGTTTTCGCCATTTACTGTCAAGCTTCTGAGATCTGTGCAGTGCCTTCTCCTACTTCATTGAGTTTGCAAAGCTTATGTATCCAAGCGGTCATGTTTGCACTTCTCATGGCTACGTGGATATGGAGCTTTCCATTCGAGTATGATAAGCTCAGTGGTCATTGGGACTGGAGCACATTTTGCATATGGTATGGCGCTATCGGTTGGACCATCGTGAATAACTTGGCTTTCGTCGTGGGCTAGGCTGCGTACTTTGTAATGGCTATGCGCTATTCATCCCTAGGTAAGGCCATGCGGAATGGAGGTGAAACGGAGCCGCTTTTAGGGTGACAAGGCGAGAATATTAAAGGTCTAGTCTTTGTCAATCCACTCGTATATTTGCGAAAGTGTCTCGGCAAACCACTGAAATTCGGATAGATACATGCAGTGAAACTAAACCCAGTGAAACCGGCCATGGATCTAGAGTTATGTGTAAGTCATTCCCTTATTTGACAACAGGTCAATATCATTCAAGTTCATGATACTACTCTATTAAATATGACTCATGTTGGCTTGACCGAACCTTCGCTATTAATGTATAGAAACCATCACTAGGTACCTCTAACGCTTAGTAGTTACTAGTAGCACCTATTACCAGCTATTAGCAGAGACCCCCCCAAGCCCCACTCTCCCTATTTATGGGAGTTTGCCAACGCTTTCCACGACACATATAAACTGCTTGGTATCACTGTCTGTAAGGCCTACATTACCAAAATTCATCGACCGCAACTGAACCATCTGCCTAAGGTCCGAAAAATCGCTTGCGTGCTGCTGTGGTAGATACTACTTACTCTCCATAGATTTCCAGTACTCCCTGCACCTTGACATGTCCCCGGCCAGCCAAAGAGCATCGTTAAATACCCATTTCCTACTGAGGACTCTTTTACCCGCTACTTTTCCTCGCCGCGCGAGGATAGCATGAACGCTTGCGTGTACTCGACCCATTTGGTTAACCTTGCCTTATTCTGACTAAAATTTGCGCATGCAACTCGACCGTGGACCTCGTCGACGATGGCAATAGCCCGGCCGCTCTCGAACATCACGCCCTCGGCTTCTCTCCTCTGCTCCCCAGAATCCCGAGGTCTGGCGCTAGCAACATTCAGAGCTACTCCTGAGACGGTATGGGAACGGCTCCGGCAATAGCAGGATGATCAACTTTGATCTCGCAGGATTCCCCCCGAGTCTGACGATATTGTTTCATTTAGTGTGTTAGGATTTATTAATTTAAATATGTTCTAAGAATGAGAAGCTGCTTCAACATAGTTAAAGTTGAGTATATCTGGAGCCTATTGTAATGTTGCATTGGGGTTTGGGTGTTGAAGTCCCATCTTTGTATGTCGCATTGGAGGGGTTGAATGTTGCAAGGGCTGTGGGTCGCTCGGGCAGTGGGTCGTTATTTGCATGGGTCTCTTTCAGTCGCGATCGATCTTCTCTAGAATGAGCAGGACCGCCTTGTCACCGTGTCCCTTTACATAGTCTATAAGTTCCTCGGTGACAACCTTCACCAGGCCCTCCGCCACCAACTTGGCGACCTCAGCCTGGAACCCTCCAGACACCCAGATCTCTTCGAGAATCGTTGAAACCACAACACCGTTATTCTTAGTGACACGCACAAGTTCACGCAAAGCAGGGTCCGGCCCGACATGCCCAAGAGTGAACGTTCCCACGCAAGACACAAGATCGTATGTTCCATCCGTTTTGTCAATCGGCCGGTTCATGTCTGCCACTGTGAGATCTCGATAGATGCCGGTCTTCCTCGCAACAGAAAGCATGGCTGGAGATAGATCAATGCCATCGATTGCTTTGGCCTTAGCCATTGAAAGAGCCACCCCAACCAGCCCGGTACCGCACCCGGCATCCAGTATTACGCTGTTTGTGGCGCCATTTGAGAGCCCATATTTGATGGCGGCTTGAGCTACAAGCACGGGTGCAACGTAGTTTTGAGCACTGTCTCCAACCTCATCGTCATATGAGGCTGCCCATTTCTCGTATAGAGCCATGCAATCTTCGGTGCTGCTGCTGGCGCGGGCTTGACTAAGGTATAGTTCGCGAGAGGAGCTGGGGGCCTTGGCCTGGATCGGAGTTGGGGCCAACATCGTGTGAAATGGAGGTTGGTGCTGAAGAAGGGGGGTTGTTGAATGGTCTAGGGGGTTGGGATATTGCGTGTTCTTGCGGAGGTTTCTTGGTAATTTCTGACCTAGGAGATTAGAATCGAGTAAGTGAGTGAGTAGTAGTTCATTTCTACCGTAGTGCCGACGTCCTTTTTATAGGAGTGGCGAGCTGTATGGCATTGCGGATATAGCTTGGACAGGGCCCCGTAATGGCGTGATGCGGGGTTATTAACAAATGGGCCCTAAAGGAGTGAAGTTTTGTCGATCGGTGATGTCGGTGGAATATAGTTTCAGGCGCAGTGAGCCTGGGCCTGGGCACGATGCATGTTCCTGTGCTAAGTATGTACCCCTCCAGCCTGTTGCCTGACTCTCGAGGTAATGAAAACACCTCTGTTTTATTTAACCCATCCAGCAGATTGAAGGAGAAATCTGGATTGAACTAGTGATCCTCGCATCGAGTTGAGCTCCTGCCTTGAATCCTATGGAAAGACTGGAGATCAATTGAGTGAATTAGATGTCTCACGGACCTTGTTTTCTTTCTGGAAAACACTTCCCCGCCAGTCAGCCGATACCAAGCAGATGTGTGCTTGGCCAATCACCAGATCTGGTCTGCACATGCAACCTGTTCTTATCCAGATATCCCTCATCAATCAAGATTAGATTGTGGTAGAGGGGCCCCACCGAGTTTCCCACTAAAGCGATTATCTATTTCCCAAATAGGTTTGGCTCCATTTTAGCCTCGATCTATTCCAAGGTCGAATCCGGAGTGGTACGGCAGGTAGCTGTAAAGTGATCAACCTCATGTCCTTGTTCGTGCTTTTTGATGCACCGATACATGATTGCCTGGTGGTTATTGGATATTGTGTTTTCCTGTAGGTTCCGACGCCAGCATTACACCCCGTTCAGCCCAATAGAAATGAATCCCGGATGCGAAGCGGGAGTGAGAATAATAATTTACCGCGGTAGCCAGCGAAGATACACGGATAACCAGTGACAATTGTATTTTGTCGGAATCTGTAGGCCCTATTTGCCCATGTGCAGATCACGCCTTCCGACCTTGAATTAAGGCTCGGTAGGTCCTTCCATTTTGAGAACCTAGCATTCTCTTAATATTTTCTGGAAAGAATATATAGAACTATAGAAGGGTGTTCTTAATAGTCGAGGGATTAATAAGCCTTTAACTAGATATGGGAGTGCCTTTTCTATATATCTAGGGTGGAGAGGGCATTCAAGATCCATTTCAGGGCCACAGTCATTGCACCACCCGTATATTATGACAGGAGGCGGCCTAATCTATGAATCCAATCAAAGGCCGCTAGATACACTTAACCTAGTATGTTAGAACATTTGACCGCTAGATTAGCTAAAAGACGATACCAATAATTGCAGTGTCTGCGTGTAATTTTAAGTGTATCATAATATATCACAATATTACTATTCTAGGACCTCATGTACTAATATAGTAATCTTAGCTGATTTGGCAATCAAAACGCGTCGTATGACATGATGGCGACAACTTTCTATATATTCAGCACCCGATAATTCTAGGCACAACAACTATTTATGGCTGCCTACATACCTGAGAGGCCTATAACTTCCCTATTTGCTAGGATCACTTCCCTATTAGGTTATCTTCTCTTTTCAGTAGGTATCTATCAGAGATCTTTTTCCCTTTAGCTTCCCTATCACATACCAAGCTTTTCTTTCTTATATCACTTCTTAATACATTTTGTTTACAGGATAGTAACCAACCAATGGTAAGGTAAACAACAACCCATTCCACTACTTTTCGCATCTACCTCTGGAACTGCGCCGTCTCATCTGGATGTACTGCCTACCGTATCGTATAGTAGGGAAATAATTCTCTAACTTCTTTTTCGATAGCTACGAATCCAATCAAGCCTGCTACGCCGGCCCCTTGACGGGATAAAACGTACAGCTGCCAACCATCGCATTCGTCAACAGCAAGTCTCGGCAGATCGTGCTGGAGCGGGTACTGTGGTTAAGATCCGCTGAGATCAATATCGTAAAGCCGACATTGGGCAGCCGCGTCGGGATGTACTACTTTACAACTAGGCGCAACTATGCTACGCTGTCCGGAGGTTGATAGCGGCGCTCCTAGTTGGGTCTACGAGTGAGCAGGAGAAGGATCTTCGGGTGCGGCCGTCAGTTGTGGCGGTACTTATTCATCCAGTAAGGGTCTCTAAGCCCAGGTAGATATCCTCTTAACCTAGCACTTGGGGATATAAGTCGGGATTGCCTGATTACCAAGATAAAAGAGTCACTCTTAGGAATGCACCGTCTAAATGTGCTTTATAAGTATCCGGCTCTGGGGAATTGGTTGTATAATCTGGAAAGTGAGAAGGTCGTCTTTTTTTAATTTTGAAAGGGCGGAGATTATCAGTTGCGGCCTATTGTGGGGATGGGGATGATTGTGCTAAATCACAAGCAAAAAATTAAACCATATGATAGGCTTGACAAGAAGCTGCCTTTAGGTTTTGCGGAAGGAATAAACAAAGCAGTGTGGGTGTTGCGATGTTGGAATACACGAGTGAGGCTCTAATGAACGGACTTGCAAAGTGTCCAGTAACATTATAAATTCAATATAAATCATGTCCGAAGTCATTGGCAATAACCATCCATCCTTTCCATCTTTATGTCCATCATTCATATCGGCTCGCTCACAGTAGCCAAGAGTCCTTAAGAACGCAAGGTGGCAGGTAACCTCATTTGATTAGCCTTGTCAGACTCGTCCACATCGAGATCTTGTAGAATGGAGAATGTTCAAATGGCACTATTTCACAGTTTCCAGTCTTGGTCGCACGACCACCACTGATTTTCAAAGAGTTAAATGGTTCTTGGATGATCTATTAGGCTCTCTCTCACTAGTCCCTCCAATCTCGAGCAGCGGCTTCGGTGTACATGAAGGACAAGAATGTCATTGCCAAGGCTAATAAAATGACCCCTGGACCCAGGTTATTTGCAAAGGATCCATGCCTCGGCGGTACAGGTATCGCAGAGGTCGCGACAATTCTTTTGATGTTCCCGCAGTAATATATTTGCGGCTCTCAATATCATAGAAGATTGTGCGATTGCTACAGAGAGATATATCGGCACCATGTCGAACCTATGGTAGACTAAGACCTCATATATATGCGCTGATTCGGTAGCCGATGGCCGAGGAGAAGTCGGTGTTAAATAGTAAACTGATTAACTAGAACAAATAACACCAGTAAGTGTGTCCTCTTTGACCAACACCTTCGTTCCTCATAGTTTCTATCCCGCTCCACCACCAAATCCTCATCCGCATTCCCTACAAGCTGCGATATTCTACCTACCAAGAAATGTACCGATACAATTGGGCATTTTTGATAATCGGCAGAATTACATATAAGAATGTGTGTAACTCTTATTTTGGAGTGGTTGTTGCTCTCGCCGGGACTAGGCTTGAGGAAACCGGAACTGAGCTTGAGGAAGCCGGGACAGGGCTCGAGGAAGCCGGGATTGCCGTGGAGCTTGGTCCGGGTGTTGTGGAGCAGCTTCCAGTGACAGTGGTTTTGGCCAGCGCGGTCCAATCCGCGTATGACGTGTTGGGCGCGTTTTTCAGCGTGGCCGCCCAGATGTTGTGTCCATTGTCATGATAACTGAGAGTGATGTCAGAGGGACAGCTGGGGTTCCCCGGAGCTGGAAAGGACTGGGCCCATCCTAAGTCGATCAGACCCGCGCTCGTGGAGGCGCTTCCAGTCGCGCTGCCCTGAGTCCACTCCAGACAGTTTGAGCATCTGAAGATCAAGGAGTAGTGTGTTGCGTTGATGGTGGATGAAATCTGGGTTAGCTCAGCATCCCCAGTGTAGACATCCGGCATGTGGTAGCCCGTGGTGTAACGGAAGGATGTGAGAATGGATCCACCGTAGGGGTAGGCCAGCAAGAGAAGGGAATCGGTCATTGTACCCCCCAGCGAAACACCACACCAACCGGTGAAGGTAGCATTCTGCGAGGAACATAGCTGCGGGACTACTTAGTAAAAAGGACAGGCAGAGCGGAAACTACACAAGGTAGACAGAGCCACACACCAAGTAGCCGATGAATTCGGTAGCATCTGTAGTCAGAGCATCAGATGGCAGGGCGATGCCAAAGGTGAAGCCTCCCTGGCTCAAGTTCTCTGAAACTGTCCAAGTATCAAAGGTGATATCTGTATCCGGGTCCGTGTATGCCACTGGAGTCCCACTTTGGGCCACAGATGTTGATAAGACTGAATAAAACGAGGTTAGCTAGTGATTCACCCATCTCTCAACAGGAAGAGGCGAGAGCTTACACAGCCCAACGGCTGCAACTGCGGCAAAAGCATGGGCAAAAGGTCTCATCTCGCTATTTGGCTTATGACTTCAATTGCAGTGTCTAACATGCCAGTATCAGGGGAAAGTTAAGAACGACAACAAACGGGGCGAATAGGCATCTTTTAACGTCAGACACCATTGGGGCCTCCCGGCAAGACCGATGCCGGATAGACCTCCTCGGCGTCAGTCTTCACCCCTGCCACTTTCGTAACCTTGATGAACCACCCGAGGAAATACAGGGATTAACAGCCGGCAGGGGTCATTTATTCAGGTCATTAATACCCTCACTAACAAAGGCAAGAAGACTATTGCCTATAGTAACTATTACCTGAATATGATTAAGAGCGACAGTAAAGGGAGGACTACACACACATTGACTCTGTCTGAAAACCTCAAAGCTACTAAGACTAGTTGTGCTGCGAAAAGACCTTTTCTCATGCGAAGGATGGATGTTAAAGAAAAGGGATCGACAGGGCGGTATCGGAGGTGTGTTTCCGTTTTATTGAGATATATAGTCAAAGAGGGCACCAGCTACCATGAGATGACAACACCCCGCCCGTTATTGGTTGAGTCCAAATTGTAAGGCCGACGCGTATGTGACAGTGGCATGGGCCGCTGCAGAGGAGGTGGGGAGGGCTTGATGATTTGATGGCTCGCCGATGAAAGGCCGACCGGTGCAACCGGAACGGGGGGTCTGGAGACGCTAGCCCTAGCCTACTTGTCGATCACCGAAGTTGCGACTATCTGTCGATAAAACAAGGCGACGATCATTATGTGCCACATCCTCTTTCCCTTGTCTAGTGCCCCGGCAAAGACCCGATAAAATGCAACACTCTCAACCCTACGCGAATGCGATTACCAATTATCAATTATCAATTACCAATTACCAATTACCAATCTCGCTTCCTTTTTCCTTAAGTAACTTTAGAGTTTAATGAATAGATTGTAGTTATCATTTGCCCTAAATTATCACTAAGTTGGATCCCAGACCAAGTGGTATATATAACTTCGGAAGCGGTATAGCTCCTAGGACCGGCTTGTATCTTTCTGGAGCCAACGAAGCCATCGGACGAGAAATTGCTGATAGACAGTTGAAGGATCAGTCAATACTATCCATATAACTACATTAGTTGGTTGTCGCAAGGTTTTGACGGACCCACAGCTCGCAACTGGCGAGGAACGTGCTTTAAACGTCAAGGAATTAGCCCGCTTGAAATATCAACTGGGCTTGATCGCCCCGTGAATAAATGCCAAAAAGTACACCTTGGTCAAGGGCAAGAGCTAAATGAATACAACCAGCTGCGAACTATAGCTTTCTAGTATCTCTAATCCCGATTCCAAAGCCGGGAGAAGGAGTTAGTGCGTGAAATCCTGGGGGCTGTGAAGGAAGGGAATGAAACCAGGTCGATATACTATAATGGGTTCAGCTGAAGTACAAACGTCATACTGAGTTATTCTCCCTACTTAGCATTGGGGACTTCTTTCTTCTTTTGTCCTTACGAGCTGTGAAAAAAAAGACCAGCATAGGAGGACACGTCGACGATCTATGGCCATACGGGATATTCAGGTGTAAAATAGTCCTATTTGGGGCACTCGGGTAGGGCGGCAAGAGGGACGAACGATCCAAAAGGAAAAAAAAGAAAAACATACAACAGTGAGGATTCGCTGGTGGTCACCCACCCAACTACTAACTCACCGGCGTGTGGCTTAAGTACGGCTGAGCGGACGGGAAGCCCTGTTTTCCACACCCT